>CM035838.1:193579656-193816450 GCA_020510985.1 Pholidichthys leucotaenia
TGTGACATTTTGTCTTAGATTTGTTTTTGAATAGTAACCGCTTAACTTAGCCTAGCTTAGTTTTCTTTTTTCTCTCAGTCACATTTTGTCTTAGCTTTGTTTTAAATTGTAATCGCTCTTGTCTTGTTTTCTCTTTTTTTCTTTTTTGAATTCTTGGATGGAATATGGGTGGGCAATATAAGCTGCGGCTTCAGCCATCACCCATTTCGGATAACTTACGTGGAATTGTATAGTAGGAGGAGTCTTTGTCTAATTTGACCTTGTTGTTATATTATACAGTTTCTTTTAACCTGTACTGTACTATCTGAAATAAATTCATTCATTCATAAATTCATTCATTCATATGAATGACTTTATAAATTATTGGTTTGAAAAAGCAATTTTAATATGACGAGATTCCGGCTCCTGTGGTCCATTTCACCAGTATCACAATATAAACAGGGAGGCTATAACCCCTGGCACGTGGAAACACATTCTAGCATTAAATTGCACACAATTTAATGTGCAGGACCAAAGTGCAATACAAAACACAAACCAGGACTTTAACCAGGATTAACATATTTCATCGTTTTGCTCTCACAAGCGAATATTTAGGAGAAAACAAGCACGATTCAGCAGTTAGTACTAGCTAGCCCTAGCTACTAGCAAAAAAAAATGTTAGCTAAAAAACGTTAGCCAGCACAGAACAGCACTTTATGGCTCAAAAAAGTGAGCTTACCATCAACAGGATAAATAAGCAAACAGATGCACATTATTACAAATAACTCACCATCGATGGTTCTCTCACGTTCGTCTTCAGCTTGTCCATAGACCAGTTTCTATGCTGTGCAGCCATATAGGTCCAGGTCACTCCTCACTGTGGATCTGCCACAAAGCAGAGAAAACTCCGCACCTCTTCGTTGGACCACGGTGTAGAGTTCCGCAAAACCTACAACACTGTCTGTATTAATATCGTATTTACTCCTTGACCGAGTTAGTCCGTGATTGCAAATGGCGGTCATAAAGATTTCAACAAAGACAGGCGCTTTCGTGATGTTACGTCCTGACGAATCAGCGGTTAGCAGTTGATTGACGTCAAATCACACCTCGCTTTCGCTCGGTTAGACCCTGCCTCTTAAGCGGCACAAAAATAGTGTCGGTTAAACCGTGGTGGGTATTGTGGAAATGGCGAGAAAGTGAATCGAGTAGAAACAAGTAAGGCCAAGGTGATACTAATGGAAATGGCCCATTTGGCAGCATTGCTGAGCTCTTGTAAAGTGACAGTTCCAGATTGACAATGTGGAGCTTCAGGGACAACACTTGCCCACTTTGTTGGTCAAGCAGGTAGCAGTACAGGGACGAGATGCACAGTTACACACTTAGAGAGTGGTAAGCTACTCAGAGGGACACTCCCTTTCAGACAAAAGGGGAAATTCTCTGGTGAAAATAATCTTGCCTTCACTGAGTAAACGGTGTCATCGTGTTCCTGATCAGTGGAGTGATAAGTGATGAGACAGGTGTGATTTAATGTAATGCCTGCTGTGTTATTTCTATACATAGCTTCTTGCAAGAAACAGATAGCTTGTGGTAGTTCCATTATTTTAGCAGTAACAGATATTTGACCAACTGATAGTGGCATTAAGGAACAAACATAACAGAACGATTGGCTGATTTGGCTGTGTAGTTAGCATATCTCCACCACACATTATTAGCATAAACATGATGTTGATGATCTTGGCCTTCCAGCCAGATGTGGTGAGTGTGTGTAATGTATCTGGCTCTAAGGTGTATAGGGATTTGAATGACTAAGAATAACCAAAACAAAAGTGTTACCATAAGAATGATGATGATGAAAAGGAAGCAATAGCATCTGCACCCTTTAGTTGCCAACCTTCTTTCTCTTGCATTTTGTCTCTCCATGATAAAAAAAACAAACAAATAAAAGATTAAACACAAATAAATGAAAATGATGACAGTAGTGAAGTCAACCAGTTAAGCAGTCACTTGTTGAGTATCCCCTTCTGCATATATTTTTTTCAAGAGTTCAAAAGTTCTATCGTGCCCACTTCTTCAACACCCCATGAGTGATCAGCAAAAGAGTTCTTCGATGGGCACCGCAGGTGAGCCAAGATTTGTAATAGAGATTAAGCTGGGAACAGTGTCACTGTGGAGATGAGGATAAACAGTCTTGCCAATGGAATTGGGATTAATCACTGTTGTTTTTGTTGTTGAGGGTTTTGCATGGGCTAAAGTTTGCAATGTGTTAATGCACCCAAGAGTCACATCCTTCGACTTTCACAGCTGTTGGTGTCGCCAGGATGACTCTGTGTGGTCCTTGCCCAGGTTTTCCTCTTGATGACCTTGATATGGATGAGTCCCCTGGTTTGGCCAAGATGGGTGCAGTTTACCCGTGGCTGTGGCCCCTCCTGGGGAGAGTGGCATCAACAACATCTCTGTTAGTCAACATCCTTTGCATGTAATCAGCTAAGCACACCTCCTCATCACTTGAGTTGAATAGTCTTAATGGTGGAAGCAAGTAGGGTTTGCCATACATAATTTCAAATGGGGATAATCTCCCCTTTTTGTGGGAATGATCCTCATGTAAAACAAAACTAAGGGAAAGCCCGAAGTTCTGGCCTGTTTCTGCCATTGTTTTTCTAAGTCTTTTTGTAATGGTTCTGTTTGTGCGCTCCACCAATCCTACAGATTGTGGATGGTAAGCTGAATGATTTTTTTAAGTTAATGTTGAGTGCTGTACCTAAGTGTAATATAATCTGATTTACAAATGTCAATTTTCTGGATAAATCTTTTCAGGTATTCTAAATCTTGATATTCTTTCAGTTAAGGGTTTCTGTGCTGCCATAGCAGTATTTTGATGAGTGCAAAGAAGGCTTTTGTCCATTTAATAAATATGTCAATAATCACTAAACAGTATTTTTGCCTTCACATTTATTTTAGTTCAATGGAATCCATGCAAAGGTTTGAAAAGAATAAGTTTATGCAGGGAAGGTCAAATTATTTTTGCTTTAAGTTCCCTTAAGCATTGTTTTTTTCTCAACTTTGCTATATTTCTTATAAAATCTTAGGACCTTTTTCACAATAATCTGCAATTTTTTTTTACATAATTTTTCTTCAATATTTGCAAATTTATTGATGTAAATTTGACTTTTTCTGGTGAAGGTTGTTATACTTGTGAAATTTTCCACCTATTTTTTTTTCTATTCATACATTACACAGGGTTAAAAAAATAATTTTTTTGCAAGTTGTCTGTGTTTTTTCAACTGATTTAAGACAATTTTGCACTGCTGAATCCGAAAATGACATCTGTTTCTCTCAATCAGGTGCTAAGTAAAAACTTGTACTTACTTAGTACTTACTTGGTACTGCGCATTTATATAAAGGTAAGTACATGTAAACTGAATGTTACATCATCATTGTTCAAAATTCAGAGAATTTCAAGACATAAAAAAGAATTTTGCATCATATAAAGTGAAAATACCCGTACATGTAAACAAAAATGTATAAAACAACATGTGGCCATAATTCAAAAAGTTGACCTGATTGCGCAAAACCAGTGTGATTTTTGGATTCAGCACATCAAAACTGTCCTAAATCAGCTAAAAAAAAAAACAAAAAAACTAGACAATAAATTTGGTGTTGACTAGTGTTATTAATCATTTTTATTACCATTAATTATTTCACTACTAATTGAACATTATCAATTGTGCATTATCATTTACTAATTTTTACTTTATTTCTAATTAAACTACCCCCCCTTTGATACATGGGAATCCCCATGCATCAGAGTTGAGGCCTGCTGAAACAGTGTGTGTCATGTGATATTTTTTTTTTTTTGTAGTGTTAGAAAAAAGATAAGCTGTGTGAGTTCCTATGTGACCTTGTGCAGCTGCTTTTGGTCAGCAAGTAGTTTTCCTTAGAGATTCAAACTGTGCCATTAATGTGTGTGGCACATTTACATATGGCTAATTTAGATGAAGCTTTGATTGTCACATGTGGGAAATGTGATGCTCTCATACCGTTGTCAGGTGGAAAACTGTATTGCAATGTCCTGAAACTGTAATGTCACTTCAGGTAAACACTGCATTGTTTAGTCAAAGTCAGGCAAATGAAAAATATCAGCTGTAACATTGTCACAGTCATTGTCATTTTTTGTACTTAGCTTCGGTCGGTTAGTAAGTTGGTCGGGCCTGTGAGGTCCTCTTACCCCCTCTCCGCCGTCGCCAGTGTCCAGAACACTGTCCCCGCCACTGGCCACATTGATGACAACCGTCACGTTTCCCTTGCCGCAGCCAGCTCATCCCCCACCTCCCTCCAGTCCGCCTCCACCACAGGGGTCCAGTCTCGGCGCCACCCCGAAAAATAAAATTGGGGAAATTGGGGGAAGTGTGTGTCAGTCTCACACAAACAGGAGCTTATTTTTTTCATAAATGTTCTGACTACTGCTCTTGTAATCGTTTAACCCTTTCCCTTTAAGTTTTAGCAGTGCTCATTGGTGAAATCTTTATTTTAACTAATGGTTCAGGTTTTCTCTTTATTTTCTTTCATTGTGTACATCTAGAAAATGACCCAAACTTATTTTTAATCCTTTTGCTGGAATGGGAGAGATTTCTTTCTTTCTCTCTCTCCATTGTACAGTTTTTCAACTCTTCCCAATTATCTGCTTAAGACTGCTGGCCCTGTGACTGGATAAGGGGTATAGGATGGATGGATGGAATTTGAGGGCTTAAATTCCCCAAGGTGATTCCCATGCACTATGTAATTCTCGAAAAATGTTGTAGTGCAACAACTGTTATCCCTTGTATCAAGCCATTAAGCCTATTCCATTTCATTAAAGAAAAATTTCACAGAATATAAATTGTTTAAATGGGAAAGTCAGATTTGAAGTCTCTGAGTTCCCTTTCTAAGTTAAACTTGAAGTATTATAATATTCAAGAATGAATATGAACTTGTTTTCTTTGAATTATAAGATCCAGAAGCTAATCAAAAGCAACATGGATTTATCTTTTTTGGGCACCTGTCATTTCCTGCAAATAAATACTGTAAATGATATTTTGACTTTGAATTTTGGTGAGTTATTTTCAGTAGGTTAAGGAATAAATGAAGTGATTCCTTTATACTGAAGCACACACATATAGATAGTGAAAGTGATGATTTTATAGTACAGTGATCCCTCGCTACTTCGCGTTTCACCTTTCGCGCCCTCAGTGCATCGCGGATTTTTCAAAAATATTCATCAAAAATTCAAAATTGAGAAAAAATGGCACGAAAGTTGCCTGGGCGCTAGCAGAAGGCAGGGAGACTACATTAATCAGGTATCAACATGGAGAGCCCGCACAACTCAAAATCCACCTCTCTGACCACCGCTCCACTCCTCTCCGCCCACCTCTTCACTGCTCGGGAATCTCGCAAGCTGATTGGCCGAGACGTTTTACCTCGCAAGCTGATTGGCCGAGACGTTTTACCCAGCTTCTCTCCCTGCAGAGCGCCCATACACAGCGAAGGAAGACCGCATTCATTGTTCTTTATCGCTCGTGTTGCTTAGTGGCACTTTTCGCTGTTCTCTTGTGCCTTTTTGTGCAAAATAGTGCTTGTGACACCCTTGGGGGGGGGGGGGGAGGTGACGCTACTTCGCGGTTTTTCACTTTTGGCGGTTGGTTCTGGTCCCCATTAAACGCGATAAGTGAGGGATCACTGTATTCCAGTAGTGGTTTGCATAGTTCCCTGTCCTCATAAAGTCCCTTACCCATACACTGTAAAACAATGTCAGCTTTCAAACAGATTCTCATTTATTTATTTTTTACAAGACAATAAACCAACCAAATTGTCATTTTAATGCCATCCATCCATCTTCTTTCGCTTAATCCTTTTCGGGTCGCGGGGGGGTGGAGCCTATTCCAGCATCTTTGGGCGAGAGGCAGGGTACACCCTGGACAGATCACCAGTCCATCGCAGGGTCAACACAGAGAGACACGCAACCATTCACTCTCACAGTCATTCCTAAGGACAATTTAGAATCCCCAGTTTAATGCCAATTAACCTCAACAGAATCAAATGTAGTCAGAGAGCCCAGTATTGGAACTCTTGTCTTCTGTGTTTATTTATTTATTTATTTTTTTGTAATCCTTCAATCTTTCAGAACTTTGCCATTTTGTCATGAGCAGCACAAAGAAAAATAAGGTTTTAAAAGCACATAATCATTCAGTAAGAATGACTTTTCTATTTAAAAGAGAACAATAATATGGCAAAGAAACATAAAAAAAAAACATATGTTTGATCATTAGCAGTGTCGGTTAAAATATCCAACTGCATCTGTTTTTCTTGGAATGTCAGTTTCTGTGCAACAATGTTATCACACCTCCTTTACTGCTTGCTTCCTTTATTGCTTTTCACACTTCTTTTACTGCTTGCTCTGCATGCCACAGCTTACAGCTTTGAGGTCACACATCCACGCACACACTTCATGACATTTGCTGAAATCAAATAGAATGAGTCAGCCTGCAACTGTTCCCAACACATGGATGGAAGAATACAGATTCACTGAGGGACAAACCCCTCCTCTTTGTGTGAGAGAGTGGGTGAGCATTAGGGTGTGGTCAGGTTTTATAAAAACTGTAAGTTCTAGAATTCGGGAGCTCACTCTTAAGGAATTGCTTAAGAGCTGAGTTCCAGCGCTGCTTGTACCATACCTCATTTTCAGTAAAATAAGTGAAAGTATATTTCATCTCTCAGTCTGGTTATTTGGCTTTCGTATAAAAGAACTGGGGGTGAAAGCATTTTAGATGCAACAGCAGCCTCAGTTAAATCACATGTACAAGCAAGATTTTCATCATTACCTCATTTGTGCTTTGAATCGTCCCATATAAGGTTTTCCAAACTTTAATCATTTTATATTATTCAGTGAAAACATTTTCCCATAATCTTCAGTTTAATTCATCAGAGTGCAGAGTCAATATGTGTGCACTTTTTACTTAACTGCTCTGGCACCGCAGTGCGGCCGCTGTGGGCAGAGGGGGAGGAGACGAGGGGAGGGGAGGTGAGGTGACGTCAGCCACTGAAGTTCTGTTAGGCGGGGCCTGGGCTGAGCGGAGTCGGAGCACGGAGGAGGAGGAGGAGCCGAAGCACGGCCCTCACACCAGAGTCGTCATACAGAAAAGAGGAGATGGATGTATTAGTTAGGTCTGTTCCTCTTATTGTAGGTAATCTCTTAAATTTATCAACAAGTTTTAGTCTCACCGTCCAGCGCATCAGTCTGTCGCCCTTTTTCCCTCTGAAGTCACTGTTGTCCCTTACTTAGAGATGATGCAACAAAGAAAAATATTACACTGACACTTCAAAAAATCGAATAAAATAGCCCAATGCTGTCTTTTCTGCCTTCAGGCATCCCCAAAAAAGATAAAAAGTGAAGAAAAAAAAAATTCCCTGCCCTGCTGTCAGGCAATTTTCACCCAAAATAAGGAAAAAAAAAAAAAAAAAAAAAACCTCTGGCATATGAGAATGTTGGCTCAAAAAAAATACAAAAATAAAAAATAAAAAGATATCTGCCAATAGAGCACCATTACATTGCTTGGCACAAAAAATTATCATAAAGCCGACAAAAAAAAAAAAAATTGCAAACAAACGAGATTACTATCAAAGCTCCCTTGAAATAAAAGCAAGCATCTATACTCTTCATCTTGCCAAAAATGCCAATTTTTTCCTCTTTCTCCTTCACTCAGATCAGCCGTAAAGCAACAGCTTTCAGGCACACATAGCAGTTTCAAAGCGCGAGTCTGCAACACAGACACACACAAATGCAGCTCTCTCTCACTCCCTGACTCACTCCAAGGTCACTCTTGGGCAGGTGTGCTCACAAACACAGTTGCAAGCTTCAGATTAGCACGCACACATGTGCTAGTAAAACAATCTGGTAATTACTTCAAACAAGCTGATATGGCAAGCCAAGTTAGAAAAACACTCCCAAAGTGCTTACAAAAACAAATCTGGCAACCCCACATTCTCATGTCAACCTTTTTTCCACCACTCTGAGAACACAATTCCTTTTCTCCTCAAAATTATCACTTGCAAACTCCCATACAAAGATTCACCATTTTACACACGATTTTATCATTCCCCCGTGAAACAATAATCATGTAACCGTCCTTTTACACTTCACAATGACTTGGAAAAAAAAAAACAAAAACAAGAACTCCACAGCTTCAAGCCTCTATGGCACCAACTTCCGCCTTCGCGGAACCTTTTTTTTCCTCTCCTCTCTTACCAGGACAAACCGTGAAACACACAGAACAACCAGACAAACAAACAAACTGCAGTAATTTTATTTATAATATTATGATATTGGGGCAGTGCGGTGGCGGAGTGGTTAGCACTGCGGCAGCACAGCAACTCACCCTTGGCCGAGGAATCCTGAGTTCGATCCCAGCCCCCGACCAACAGTGACCTGTGTGGAGTTTGCATGTTCTCCCCGTGTCTGCGTGGGTTTACTCCGGGATTTCTCCGGTTTCCTCCCACACACCAAAAAACATGCAAGTTAGGTTAATTGGCATCAAAACTGGGGATTCTAAATTGTCCTTAGGTATGACTGTGAGAGTGAATGGTTGTCTGTCTCTGTGTTGGCCCTGTGATGGACTGGCGATCTGTCCAGGGTGCACCCTGCCTCTCGCCCAAAGATGCTGGGATAGGCTCCACCCCCTCGCAACCCAAAAAGGATAAAGCAGAAGAAGATGGATGGAATATTATAATTATAATATTTTAATCATAGCTCACTCGTGATGGCAAAAAATTAGATCTCACGATGACTTCTGCGCATTTTAACCATACCAGGTCCACTTCACGCGATACATAATACTGTAGCCGCACATGGGGAAAACATAATGACTAGCATCTTAGATAAGAACAAAGAGCAGAGTTTCCTTGGAGATAACAGGAAGTTGTGAAAGTGTGATCCTTTGTGTGTCAGAGACTGCTTGGAGGATCCTTTGTGTGTCAGAGACTGTGAGGGGGATGTTAAGGGATTAAGGAAGTGAATGCAATGTGACCTTTGATGTGAATGTAATGTGACTTTTGGGCTGTAGGGAGACCTGAGTATTTAAGGGACGAGTTTTGTCTGAGATGTCCTCTTTCTACTATGCTCATGTTGGAGATGTGTAATAAACTGCCTGAGACAAATCTGCCTCGTCATTTACACACTCCACAATACGTATTATCTTTCGTGGCCTGTAACCGGGACCTACTGAGCCTCTACCCTCGTTGAACCGAACCCATTTGGCTCTGCGGTATCAAACACTCAGTTCACACATATACACGTATTCAAACCCACTGGAACTGAAACCAAGCGTCCATGAGCAAACAACGCATAAATGTACTCACACTTAATCCCGCCTGTAGGGTTTACCCATCACCCACTTGTCTTCCAGCTTCCCCGGACTGCGTGCCTCACTGTAGCCAAAACCAAGCTTTTGGGCTCAGCACCAGAGGGTTTTCCTTCAGCTGTGCACTGCTGAGATCGGCCGGAGCTGCCGGGCAGAATGAGGTCTTGGGTTCCTTGTTTGGTGGGCCAAAATGTTAGAGAAATTCTGTACTGAAATTAGTCTGAGTCTTAAAACCCTTTGGCTGCGTATGTCGCAAAAGTGCTATATAACCGCTAGTGGTCAAAAGTAGTAATATTTTTTTTCAAGAAAATATTCAACTCAGATGTCAGAGATTTCCAAGGCTATAACTTTAAAGTGGTAAGAGATAATGGCTTACCGTCAATTAGAAAGATGTAGAATATGATCCAAAGTTTGAGATAAGAGTAAATTTATGCATCTAATTTGCATAATTCTGCGGCAGCCATATCAAATTCATAACTGGTCAAAAGTGGACTTTTTGAACATATTTACACAAAGAATGGTTCTCCTTTTTGTCACAGTTTCTTGTTTGGGGCATTTTGTTATCTTATCTTCAAAGTATATGAACCAGAAATGCAGTACAATGTAAACAAAACAATAAAACAAAGACAATTGTCACTTACTGCTGGCAGAAGGTGCCTCGCGCTGCATCCATTTTGTGCATGCTGGTCACTATTTTGTCTTCAGTCGGGGTATTTAAGATAAGATAAGATAAGATAAGCCTTTATTAGTCCCACAACAGGGAAATTCCAGGATTGCAACAGCACAGGGATAGCAACACTCAGAGCAACAATCAGAAGGCAAGAAAAAAACAAGCAAGCAAGAGCAGCTAATATACATATGTACGTATTACTATAAAATATATATATATACACACACACACAGACACACAGTGCAGAGCATTGTAGATGGATGGAATAAATATATGAATATATGAACACACAGTGCAGAGCATTGTAGCTAGATGGAATAAATATGTAAATATATAAACACCCACAGTACGGAGCATTGCAGCTAGGTGGAATAAATATGCAAGTATATAAACACACACAGTGCGGAGCAATGTAGCTAGATGGAATAATATGTAGATATATAAATATATAAACACACCCAGTGCTGAGCATTGTAGCTAGATGGAATAAATATGTAAATATATAAACACACACAGTGCAGAGCATTGTTGCTAGATGGAATGAAACAGCATAACCGTCTACTTAGTTATCCTACATGGTATGATTATGTGCCCATACATATTCTCACCCTCCATAGCGACCGGTATGTTCCTAGTTGTATGCCGGAGGGGACCATTGTGTAAGTCTATTGCATCTTTTGCATTCAAAAAACTATTAGTTTGTTACGTCTTTTTGCTATCTCTGCGAGCAGCCCTGCTTAGGTTGTACAGTCTGACAGCCGTTGGTAGGAAGGACCTACGAAACCTCTCGGTTGTGCACCTGGGATGATGTAGTCTGCTGCTAAATGAGCTCCTCAGTGCATTCAGTATGTCCTGCATAGGGTGGAACTCGGACTCCAGCAGAGATGACAATTTAGCCACCGTCCTTCTCTTTCCTATCTCCTCCATCGGATCAAGGCGCTGCCCCAGGACAGAGCTAGCTTTCTTAATCAGTTTGTTCAGTCTCTTCCTATCGGCTGCAGTAATGCCACTGCCCCAGCAGACCACTCCAAAAGTGATGGCTGATGCCACCACCGTGTCATAGAATGACTTCAGCAGCGCCCCTTGTACACCAAAAGACCTGAGTCTCCTCAGCAGGAACAGCCTGCGCTGTCCCTTCTTGTAGAGTGCATCAGTATTGTGTGACCAGTCTAGTTTATTGTTCAGATGAATACCCAGGTACTTATAGGATGTCACCATCTCGATGTCTGTTCCCTGTATATTTACTGGTACTGTGAGGGGCTGCCCATGCCTGCGGCAGTCCACCACCAGCTCCTTTGTTTTCCTCGCGTTGATCTGGAGGCAGTTCCGATGGCACCAGTCCACGAAGTCCTGGATAAGCCCTCTGTACTCAGCTTCATCTCCATTGGAGATGAGGCCAACGATCGCAGAGTCATCAGAGAACTTCTGTAGATGGCAGTGTGTTGTGTTGTGTGAGAAGTCCGCAGTATAAAGAGTGAACAGGAAGGGAGCCAGCACCGTTCCCTGGGGGGCCCCCGTGCTACTGATGATCGTGTCGGACACACAGTCCCGGGTTCTCACAAACTGAGGCCGGTTCGTGAGGTAGTCCAGGATCCATGATGACAGGTGCTGGTCCACCCCTGCGCACAGCAGCTTGTCCTTCAGGATCATCGGTTGGATGGTGTTGAAAGCACTGGAGAAGTCAAAGAACATGATCCTCACCATATTCCCGGGCTTCTCCAGGTGGGACAGAGAACGGTGAAGGAGGAAGATCACCGCATCCTCCACCCCAATGCCATGCTGGTTGGCGAACTGGAGTGGATCCATCGCTGGTTCCACCAGGGGGCGGAGGTGAGCAAGGAGCAGTCTCTCCAGGGTCTTCATCAAGTGGGACGTCAAGGCCACCGGTCTGTAGCTGTTCAGGTCTTTGGGGTGGGAAGTTTTTGGTACAGGTACCACACAAGATGTTTTCCACAGCTGTGGTACCCTCCCCAGTTTCAGGCTCATGTTGAAGATATATGTCACAATCCCACACAGCTGGTCTGCACAGGACTTGAGGAGCTTTGCGCTGATGCCGTCCGGTCCCGGCGCCTTCCTCGCCTTGATCTTCCTCAGCTCCGTCCTCACCTGGGTCCTGATCAGGGTCAGGATGGGGGGCTGTGTGTTGGGAGTGGGGGGGGTGTTGGTGGAGTGGGGAGTGGGCAGCAGGACTTGATTTCTTTAGAGGCAGCAGTGGTTGTTGTGCAGTCAGGGGGGAGGGCGGTTGGTCAAATCTATTGAAAAACAGATTCAGGTTGTTCGCCCACTCCCTGCCCCCTGTGGCCTGGGGGGAGGTATTCTGGAGCCCCGAGATGGTTTTGAGGTTTCTCCAGACCCCGCTGATGTCGCTCTGTTGCAGCTTGTCCTCCATCTTCTTCCTGAAGCTGTCCTTGCCTTCTCTGATCTTTCTCCTCAGCTCCCTCTGTACGGACTTCAGCATCTCCCTGTTCCCTGACCTGAAGATCCTCTTCTTCTCTCTCAGAAGTGTTTTTATCTCAGGGTTGATCCAGGGTTTGTTGTTTGAGTGACGCCGTATGGTCTTGGTGGGAACGGATTTGTCCACACAGAAGCTGAGGTAGCCCGTGAAGGTGTGAATGAGGCCATCGATGCCCTCACCATGTGGATCGCAGAGCTGCTTCCAGGCGGTGGCTTCAAAACAGCCCTTTAGGGTGTCCATTGTCTCCTCAGACCATAACTCCACAGTGTGCATGGCCGGAGGTTGTCTGTGCACTAGGGGTTTGTACACCGGCCGGAGATGAACCAAGTTGTGATCCGATCTCCCGAGTGGGGGGAGTTGTGATGAGGTGTACGCCTCCTTAGTGTTTGCGTAGAATAAATCCAGTGTTTTATTGTCTCTAGTGTGGCATGTGACATACTGGGTGAACGTGGGTAGAATGGGAGATAGTGAAACATGGTTGAAATCGCCTGAGATGAGGAGAAGAGCATCTGGGTGTTCTGTCTGCAGCCTGCTGGTTACTGAATGGATGACGTCACGTGCTGTCCCAGCGTTCGCCGTCGGATTTGCATAAACAACAATGCAGATCACGTGTGAGTGTTCTCTCGGGAGATATGTAGGCCTCATGCTAACAGCTAGCAACTCAATGTCTTTGCTGCAGTGTCGTTGTTTAACAGTGATATGTCCCGGTCTGCACCAGTTGTTGTTAACATACATTATCACTCCACCGCCCCTAGCCTTGCCACTGTCTGGTGTTCGGTCAGCTCGTATCATGTGAAAACCCTCCAGCTCAATGTTAGCATCTGCTGCTAGTTCAGTTAGCCACGTCTCAGTAAACAAAAGGAGAGAGCACTCCCGGTATGTGCTATCATAACGGGAGATAGCCGCTAGCTCATCTAACTTTCCCAGTATCGACCGTACATTTCCCATGACAACAGATGGAAGGGAGGGTCTGTACCTTATATTTTTTGTCCTCCGCCTTACTCCAGCCCGGCAGCCGCGGCGTTTTCGCCTCAGTTCTCTCGGTATGTCGAGTTTTTCCAATGGGACCGGGTGGCGGTTGAATGCTAGCAGCTCTTCTCTGCTGTATCGTATCCTGCTATAAACAGTGGCTCCGTCCACCGGCTCAGGAGACATTTAGGACGATCTGTGTGTCCGTGATATAAGTGGGGTGAAAAAAAAAGACGGATCAAAAGAGAGAGGAAGGGAAAAAGACTCGGAATCGAGCCGCTGTTGCAAAAGGCAGCCTACTCGTGTGGCGCCGAGAGAGAAAAAAAAAAAAAAAAAAAAAAATTATTTGCAGGTTTTCTCCCACATCCACACACTCTTATGATTATCTAACATCAATTTCGCTTTTATTCTGTTGCTAATTATCTTATAAAACTTGTCGACGTCGAGTGATCTTCCTCTGCACAACGATCGGTTAGTGGCCATATTTGCTTTGGGCAAATCCCACAGTACAAGAGGAAGGAAGTATTTCTTCTTCTTTGGTGAATTCCATGTCCTCCAACGTGTGTCCACCACCTTGTGTACGGAGAAAAAGTACAATTCCTCAGTCCAGCTGCAGAAGTTCTGCGCGTGTCAGGTCAGTTGACAGGTGCACTGCTGCGCTGTGTCACTAGGGGTGCTCAAAATATGCAACGTCAAAGCATTAATAAAACCAGGTAAGGCGAGGCCATCAATGCTTGTGTGTATTTTCTGGAGGAGGGGGTCTAGGGAGAGTGCATAGAGCATACCAGACAAAGCACAGCCCTGCCGGATGCCTCTATGCACTCTGAAAGGAGCATACAAACTGCCATTGATTTTCAGTATACTCTCAACACCTGGATGTTGGCTATGAAACCAGCGCTGAACCCACACCTCTCCATCACCTTCCAGAGGAAGTCATGCTCAACGCATTCAAAAGCCTTTTCCTGATCTAGAGATATCAGACCAGTGTTTATACCCAATGAGCTGGAGACTTCCAAAACATCTTGAATTATGTAGACATTGTCTAAGATGGACCTGCCCTGTACACAGTACGTCTGGTCCCGATGGATGACCGGCTCCACAGCTTTTCTCAGCCTGTTAGCCAAAGCCTTGGACAAAATCTTGTAATCCGTGCAGAGGAGAGATAGGGGCCACCAGTTTTTTATGTCCTGTAAATCTCCTTTTTTTGGCAGGAGGGTGACCACAGCCCTGCCGCAGAACGTCGACAGAGAGCCTGAACACAAACTTTCATTAAAAACCTCTAGAATGCCAGGTGCTAAAATGTCCCAGAAAGCTTTAAAAAACTCCACAGTGAGGCCATCTACTCCCAGAGCCTTCCTCCCCTTCATGCTCTGAAGGGCAGCAGACAATTCGGGTAACTGAAGAGGCCGGTCTAACTGTGAGTTGGTCTCCTCAGAGACCTGAGGTAGTCCACTGCAGAACCCCTCCATAAAGGCCATTGTCCTCCCTGTAGTCACTGGTGTACAGAGACTGTACACAGTCTGCCTCTATGCTTGGATCACTATTCGTTTCCTGTAAAAACAACACATCAATACGCTTCATTTTTGCTGTTTCAAAAACCAGTGCTCTTTTCTTTTGTTCTCTTGCACCGTTTACATTTAAACTCCCCACCTTAAAAAAATCCATAATTAGAGGAGTATTAAAACCAGAGTAAAAAACAATTAAGAAGAAAAGTAAAAGAGAAAACACTATATTCTTCATTATTGAATGCAAATTTGTTTCTTACTTTATTCATCTGTTTTCTCTGTGTATAAATTTCCTGATCTGTGAGGTCTGTTTCAGCTCTGCTTTTTATAAGCTACCTGGCACAGTTAAAAAAAAAAGCCTGCTTATCAGGAAAATACTGCTGTATATCCAGCCCATTCAGGCTGTTGGTCTGTTGTAAAAACAATTTGAACATTTTTGTAGGATAAATGATGTCTTCCTGATCAACAGGCAGCTGTGTACTATTGTGTGAAAACACACTGCTGTCAGAAAAGCATGTCTCACTGTCACTGTTGTCAGACAGAGCCCCACTATTCACAGCATTCTGTCTGACCATCAGCCGGCCAGCTTTACCACCTGAATACACAGGTGGAGCTCTGTTCCTACGGCGCTTCAGCAAAATCTGTCCAGATTGATGCTTCACCTGCCCCACACTGTCCACTTGTTCCTCCACCATCCATCCATC
Organism: Pholidichthys leucotaenia; assembly: GCA_020510985.1. Lineage (NCBI taxonomy): Eukaryota > Metazoa > Chordata > Actinopteri > Cichliformes > Pholidichthyidae > Pholidichthys > Pholidichthys leucotaenia. The sequence continues at coordinate 193,595,328 of CM035838.1, forward strand.
CATCCATCCATCTTCCGCTTAATCCTTTTTGGGTCGCAGGGGTGCTGGAACCTATCCCAGCATCTTTGGGCGAGAGGCAGGGTACACCCTGGACAGATCACCAGTCCATCGCAGGGCCAACACAGAGAGAAAGACAACCATTCACTCTCACAGTCATACATAAGGACAATTTAGAATCCCCAGTTGATGCCAGTTAACCTAACTTGCATGTTTTTGGCATGTGGGAGGAAACCGGAGAAATCCCAGAGTAAACCTACTAGTCATACACAATTCACCAGACACCTCAGCTTCTTCACACAGCCCTCATTTATTTTCCTCACCCACATCTCTCATTTCACCATTCAAAGTACCACCTTTGCCCAGCTCACAAGTGACCCCACCTGCCTCAACTGTTTCATGATTCACATCACCTTTTTTGTCATCCACAACACTGTCCACCGCCTCACCCACTTTATTTTCCACCTCACACGTTTCTACAGTCCCTTAACCCCTTGAACTCTGTGAATTCCACGGGCGGTCACGTCTCTGCATCTTAGTGCGTCTCAGTGCGCACTGCAAAAAAAAAAAAGCTGTATTTCCGGTCTTCCAGTACAGACACAGCCTTGTTACAACCTGAGAAAAAAGCTGTGTAATATATTCATTTTTTGTGGTATTTTTAGAAAATTTTGACTTGAGCTTGAAAACACTTGGTTCTACATTTCTGTTGTGTTTTCCAGCCAGTATCTGACAGCTGTATGTTATTTGCAAGCATTTGTATCTAAAAAAAACACCCAGGTGAACTTTCTTGTTACTCAGTGGCAGGAGCACTTAGAGAGATTATGACTGTTTTTCCAAAAAATTCAGAGTGTTTTCTTTTAAATGAGACTAACCCCATGAAGATGCTGCAAAAGGTTATAGAACAGCTTTTGATTTACTTTGGGCATGTTATTTTTAGGCGTTTTTAGGGAAGTTGAACAGAGTTCAACAGGTTAAACTGATTCATAAGATAAGATAAGCCTCAATTAGTCCCACAATGGGGAAATTCCAGGATTGCAACAGCACAGGGATAGCAACACTCAGAGCAATGATTTAGAATATAAGAAAATAAGAGCAGTGAAAATACATATGTACACATAAATATACTGCTCAAAAAAATAAAGGGAACACTTTGAAAACACATCAGATTTTAATGGGAAAAAATAAGCTGGATATCGAAATTGTGGCAGGCTAGTCCAGTTTACTCAGATTAAAGGAACACTTTTTAATCTGTGTAAACTGGACTACCCTGCCACAATTTCGATATCCAGCTTATTTTTTCCCATTAAAATCTGATGTGTTTTCAAAGTGTTCCCTTTATTTTTTTGAGCAGTATATACAAATATATATACACAGTGCGGAGCATTGTAGCTAGATGGACTAAACAGCATAACCGTCTATTTAGTTACCCTACATGGTATGAATATGTACCCATATATATTCTCACCCTCGATAGCGACTGATATTGTCCTAGTTGTAAAACTGGAGGGGACCATTTGTGTAAGTCTGTTGCGTCTTTTGCATTCAATACTATTAGGTTGTCACATTTTTTTTTTGCTATCTCTGTGAGCAGCCCTGCTTAGGTAATACAGTCTGACAGCCGAAGGTAGGAAGGACCTGTGAAACCTCTCGGTCACGCACCTAGGATGATGTAGTCTACTGCTAAATGAGCTCCTCAGTGCGTTCAGTATGTCCTGCATAGGGTGGGACTCGGACTTCAGCAGAGATGACAGTTTAGCCACTATCCTTCTCTCTCCTACCTCCTCCACTGGGTCAAGATGTTGCCACAGGAGAGAGCTAGCTTTCTTGATTAGTTTGTTCAGTCTCTTCCTATCGGCTGCTGTAATGCCGTTGCCCCAGCAGACCACTCCAAAAGTGATGGCTGATGCCACCACCGTGTCATAGAATGTCTTCAAGAGCACCCCTTGTACACCAAAAGACCTGAGCCTCCTCAGTAGGAACAGCCTGTGCTGTCCCTTCTTGAAGAATGCGTCGGTATTGTGTGACCAGTCTAGTTTATTGTTCAGATGAACACCCAGGTACTTGTAGGATGTCACAATCTCAATGTCTGTTCCCTGGATGTTTACTGGTACTGTGAGGGGTTGTCCTTGCCTGCGGCAGTCCACCACCAGCTCCTTAGTTTTTCTCACGTTGATCTGGAGGCAGTTCCGATGGCTCCAGTCCACGAAGTCCTGGATAAGTCCTCTGTACTCAGCTTCATCTCCAATCGCAGAGTCGTCAGAGAACTTCTGTAGATGGCAGTGTGTTGTATTGTGTGAGAAGTCCACAGTATAAAGGGTGAACAGGAAGGGAGCCAAAACCATTCCCTGGGGGGCCCCCGTGCTGCCGATGATCGTGTCAGACACACAATCCCTGGTTCTTACAAACTATGGCCGGTTAGTGAGGTAGTCCAGGATCCATGATGACAGGTGCTGGTCTACCCCTGCGCACAGCAGCTTGTCCTTCAGGATCATTGGTTGGATGGTGTTGAAAGCACTGGAGAAGTCAAAGAACATGATCCTCACCGCATTCCCAGGCTTCTCCAGGTGGGACAGGGAACGGTGAAGGTAAAGGAGGAAGATCACTGCATCCTCCAACCCAATGCCATACTGGTAGGTGGACTGGAGTGGATCCATCGCTGGTCCCACCGGGGAGCGGAGGTGAACAAGGAACAGTCTCTCCAGGGTCTTCATCATGTAAGACGTCAGGGCCACTGGTCTGTAGCTGTTCAGGTCTTTGGGGTGGGAAGTCTTTGGTACAGGTATCACACAAGATGTTTTCCACAACTGTGGTACCCTCCCCAGCTTCAGGCTCAGGTTGAAGATGTGCTCCACAATCCCACACAGCTGGTCTGCACAGGACTTGAGGAGCTTTGTGCTGATGCCGTCCGGTCCTGAGGCCTTCCTCGCCTTGATCTTCCTCAGCTCCGTCCTCACCTGGGTCTTAGTGAGGGTCAGGTTGGGGGGCTGTGTGCTGGGAGTCGGGGGTGTTGGTGGAGTGAGGTGTGGACAGCAGGTCTCGATGACTTTAGAGGCAGCAGTGGTTGTTGTGCAGTCGGGGGGGAGGGCGGTTGGTCAAACCTATTAAAAAACAGGTTCATATTGTTCACCCACTCCCTGCCCCCCGTGGCCTGGGAGGAGGTATTCTGGAGCCCAGAGATGGTTTTAAGGTTTCTCCAGACCCCACCGATGTCGCTCTGTTGCAGCTTGTCCTCCATCTTCTTCCTGAAGCTGTCCTTGCCTTCTCTGATCTTCCTCCTCAGCTCCCTCTGTACGGACTTCAGCATCTCCCTGTTCTCCAACCTGAAGATCCTCTTCTTCTCTCTCAGAAGTGTTTTTATCTCAGGGTTGATCCAGGGTTTGTTGTTCGAGCAACACCGTATGGTCTTGGTGGGTACGGTGTTGTCCACACAGAAGTTGATGCAGTCTGTGATGGTGTGAGTGAGGCCATCGATGTCCTCACCATGTGGATCGCAGAGCTGCTCCCAGGTGGTGGTTTCAAGACAGTCCTTTAGAGCGTCCATTGCCTCCTCAGACCATATCTTCACGGTGCACATGACCGGAGGTTGTCTGTGTACTAGGGGTTTGTACACCAGCAGGAGATGAACCAAGTTGTGATCCGATCTCCCGAGTGGGGGGAGTGGTGATGAGGTGTACGCCTCCTTAGTATTTGCATAGAATAAGTCCAGTGTTTTATTGTCTCTAGTGTGGCATGTGACATACTGGGTGAATGTGGGCAGAATGGGGGACAGTGAAATATGGTTGAAATCACCTGAGATGAGGAGGAGAGCATCTGGATGTTGTGTCAGCAGCCTGCCAGTTACTGAGTGAATGGCGTCACACGCTGTCCCCGCGTTCGCTGTCGGATTTGCATAAATAACAATGCAGATCACGTGTGAGTATTCCCTCGGGAGATAGGTAGGCCGCATGCTAACAGCTAGCAACTCGATGTCTTTGCTGCAGTGTTGTTGTTTAACCATGATATATCCCGGTCTGCACCAGCTGTTATTGACATACATTATCACTCCTCCGCCCCTTGCCTTCCCACTGTCTGGTGTCCGGTCTGCCCGTATTGTGTGGAAACCCTCCAGTTTGATGTTAGCATCTGTTGCTAGTTCTGTTAGCCACGTCTCAGTAAACAACATCATGCTAATCTCTCTGAAGATGCTCTGGTAACGAGCCACAGCCGCTAGCTCATCTGTCTTATTGAGTAGTGATCATACATTCCCAATAATAATGGATGGAAGGACGGGTCTGTACCTTATATTTCTCGCCCGCCGTCTTGCTCCAGCACGGCATCCACGTCGTTTCTGTCTTATTTCACCCGGTATGACGAAGTCTTGCGCTAGCATCTTGGTCCGGTTAAGTGCTAACAGCTGGTCTCTGCTGTAATGTATCCTGCGAAAAACAGTGGCTCCATCTGCCGGCTCAGGAGACATTTGGGCGAGCCATGTGTCCGTCCGATGGATAAGGTGTCGCCAGATCAGAAAGGTTAGCAAGAGAAGCCAGATAGTAAATAGAAATAGGAAGAAATTTCCGCTGTTGCAAAAAGGCAGCCTACTCGTGTGGCGCCGGAAGTAAACAATCCACACCCTTTTCCCTCTCATCACTCACCACAGTGCTGTTATCATCCGGAACTCTGTCTCTCCCCCGGTAGCTCCTCAGCTATAATGGTGGCGTCCTCAGCCTGCACAGAGATGCCGTGTTGCTCAGTGGCGACCAGCAACCATGTGGGTCGATCGGCGACGGTAGCCACCCGCTCGCTGCTCAGCGCGAGCGCACCCTCCACCCCCCCATCACCGGCGGTAGTCCCAGTCGTGTCCCTCTGGGCCGGACCGGCATGGTTAGGACAGGCCTTCACCAGATGTCCCTCTTCACCACACCCAAAACATTTTAACGTGGCAGACGCTGCAAAAAGAACATAATCAAATCCATCAACCTGAATCCGAAACGCACAATTAAACTCCTCCACCTTATTGTTGGGGATCATGAAGAACTGCCTGCGGTGGGACACGACGAGTCTCAGCAGGGGAGACTTGCAGCCTGACAGAATTTTCCTAATAGGTGACACCACTTTAACAAACTTTGACAGCTCTCTAACAAGGAGTTCATCACTAATAAATGTGGGAACGTTCGAGAGTATTATTTTTTTAGCCGGCTGTGACAGCGGCATGATTGATTCGAACGTTCCATTTACTGTGATTCCAGTTTCAATCAAAGTGTTAACCTGGTCCACCTGTTCCACAAACAACACTACAGCCCCGTTCATGCGGGCCGCGGGTTTAACGGTGTCATTCCCAATAATTTCCCCAATACTAAGTGCAACCTCCTCCACGCTATGCAACGAGCCGACACCAGTTTTGATGCCGTGCTTCCACATCAGCCTGGAGAAGGCCATCACACCTGAGATGCTGGCCAGCGCCACAGAGCCTGGCCGACAAAAAAAACACAAACACAAAAAACTAACCAGACAAACACCACTAAGTTAACAAACCCAAACTAATATTAACCACCAGTTGTAACAAAAGAGCAGATAACATAAAAATATAAAAAAATAAAAAAAAATTAGCACAAACTCACAGTTTTTTTTTCTCTCTTCCACTCACACTCCTCAGAAGAAGAAGAAGAAGAAGAAGAAGAAGAAGAAGAAGAAGAATGGTAACATGGTAAATGACATTCACTTATATAGTGCTTTTATTCTCATCTCTAGATGACCAAAGCGCTTTGTAGATCCTGCTATCCACACATTCGCACACTGATGGCGGCAGAAGAAGAAGAAGAAGAAGATTGCCTCTATCTTAGCCTCTCTGTGGTTGTGTCCTGCATTTGGGTCCTTGCCTTGTCTAAAATTACAAGCTGCAAATTTACAATAAAACAAATAGCAATTTTACAAAAAAAAATTCACAAATTTATCAGAAATTTTGAAAATTTTAAATACTAAAATAATAAATTTGTTAAATGTTAAAAATTTACAAGAAAAAAGTTCCAAAGTTGTGAGAAAAAAATGACAAATTTACTTTTAAAAATTTGCCAGTGGTGAAAAGATTGCATTTTTAAGAGGAAGAAGTTGCTAATATGGAAAAAAAAAATCACAAATTTTTGAAAAAAAAGTCAGAAACTAAAGAAAAAGTTGCAGATTTACAAGAAAAAAGGATTAAATTTAGTAGAAAAAAGTGCAAGTTTCAGTGAAAAAAAAACTAATGTAATTTTAATTTTGTCCCTCAAAGCTGTTGAGTCTTAACTGGCAGCTGAAGTGAATTCTCAGCATCTTAGCAGACTTCTGGGCAGAAACCTGACTGTGCTCCAGTCTTTCCACTTGATGGATCACCAGAGTCAACTTGGCTTCAGTGTTCCATTTCTGAGCAATTTGATCAACTCGGACTTGTGCGTCCCAAACTGCTGCATCATCTAATCAGTGAAGCTTTTGCTCATCATCATGATGGTTCTGACATGGTCGCTACACACAGCTGAAACTGAGCAACTCAATCATCTGACTTCCTCACAGTCAGTCAGCAGATCTTTGGATCCACACCATTTATTGAAGCACATTTGCACGCATCTCCAGGAAGTAGTGGAGAATATTTGAATGGATTTCCCATCATGCACCACTGTCATCAAAGCTTTCAGAAAAGGCAGCTAGTAGAACAGAAGAGACAATAGAAAATACTTGCAGCTAAAACTGATTCAGTGAGGAAAAGCTGCACTCAGCTTTCTTTTAAAACACAACCATGACTGACTGTGGAGTGGAGCTTTTCTAAGACGCCAACCATGTTACCCTGCTGTACTGGTTCTGTTTCAGGAAGACTGTGAATTAATAAAGTCAGTTATATCACACAACTATACTAGAAATGTTTTAGCAAGGTTGTGAAGGAAAATGAGCACTGTCACTTTAAAAATGGAAAGGATTATAAGACTCCTTCAACAAGGTCATTCAACGGAGTGAAGAAAAACATGTTGGTTGTTCCTGGTCGTCTGAGTCTGAAATTTGGAGCAAAAACAAACAAAACAGGAAGGAAGATGTCAAAGCGTCACAACAAAAAACTCAAAGAAATAGAATAGAATAGAATAGGCTTTACTGTCATTGTGCAGTTGTACAGTAAAACGAAATTTTGGATGTGTCTTAAAAATAAAAATGTTCAACAAAAGAAAAGACTCACCATCATGTGTTTGAATAAAGACAGAATAAAATATTTGGTTTGATTAAAATCCTCTTTATTCATGATTCAAACTCAATTTATTCCCACGTTCAAACCAGTTATGTTCAATCATTTCATGAGCAGATTCCCATCATCAGCACAGTCAGCCTGACTGAGAATCTCAGTGCCGTTCACCAAAATAAAGACCAATCACCAGCAGCTGCTTTGAGGGGCTGATGTCCCCCTGTTAGCAACATGAGCCACAATCACCCCCCTTGTTCCTCTGCCACCCCCATCTCCATTCAGAGGTGCAACTCAAGGGGGGACGGGGGGACACTGCCCCTCCCAGCCTGGAAAAAAGAGAGAATTAGCCCCTGGATATCATTTTTATATCATGTTACAGAACTGAATAAAATGACTTTGAATGACTGATTCTAAGCCGAAATGCAAAAAACTGATTTCAACTCCAAAATTTTATATTTTTTTTCTTTTATATTTCTACATTTTTTCATGTAAATTTGAATTTTTTTCTTTAAAAGTTTGACCTTTTTTCTCAAAAAACTGACTTTTTGCGTCATAAATTTATAACTTTTTTCTTAAGAATTTGTTCCTTTTCCTCATGAATCTACAACTTTTTTCTTAAAAAAGTTTGATGTTTTTTCATAAATTACAAGTTTTTTTCTTGTATATTTACAGCTTTTTTTCAGAAAAATTTCAACTTTTTTCTTAATCATTTTTGACTTTTTTCTTATAAAAATGCAACGTCTTTCCTCAGAAATCAATTTTTTTTTCTCATGTTACTTTTTTCCTCATAAATTTGCAACTTTTTTCCCTGTAAATTTACCCAAAAAATTTTACGTGAAATTTAAAGCTTTTCCCTTATAAATTTAAAACTTTTTTTTTTAATAAAATGTTCATCTTGTTTCTCATAAATTTGCTCACCTGGATGCAGGTTAATGTCAGGCTGTGGGCTGGAACCCACATCGTCATCTTCAGTTGTATGATTTTCTCTGTTTTTGCTTCTTGCTCATGATTATTATTGTTATGATCTCTGTGTTCATTACCGTCTCCGCCACTAACTGTTGTTTCTGTTTTGCTCATCATGCTTGGTAGGATTATCCTGGTCTTTTCTGGTTTTCATTCTATGATTATTATCGCTGCCTCAGTTTTATTTGTGGGTCACTGTCAGTATTATTATTGTCCTGGTCTTGTCTCCCCTCTGATCCTCTGTTCATGTGTGTCCTCCGTCTGTGGTCATGTGTGTAGCCCCGCCCCTCCTGTCACCTCTGTCTTCCTCATGTGTCAGCTGTCAGTCATGATTGCTCTCCCCACCTGTGCTGTGTTGTCTTGATTGCCCCCTTGGTTATTTAAGTTCTATTCCACTTCTGTTCTGCTCGGGTTCCTTTCATCATTTCAGAGAGATCAACACGCTCCTGTTCGTGTCTGTATTCTGCCAGAGTCATGTCCTGTTCCAGCCTGTTTTGCCTGAGCTTTTGTTGCAGCTTCTGAGTCGTATTTATTTCCTGTTAAGTCCTTGAGCTGCATCTGAGTGACCAGCTCTCAATGAACATCGTCAACCTCATGTCCTGCATTTGGGTCCAGTTTACCTCACCGTGACAGTTACATGTTTATTCTGTTGAATTAAACTGTAATTTGTGATGTTTTAATTTTTTTTTTAAATTGGCATCTTTTATCATGTCTTTGCACCTTTTTCTTGTAAAGTTCTACCTAATTCACATTTATCCATTTGTACCTCATGCTGTATTGGTGAACGCCCCCATCCCCGTTGTTAAAACAGAACAAATCTCCTCCTGACAATAACCACGATAATGACAGTGTTAGAACACCTCAGAGTTGATCATTTCTGCAGAGATTTGAGCAACATTAGAACAAAATCTGTGTGATAAATGAAGCTCTGCTGATTTCTCTGTTAAAGCTCATGAAATAGAAGAGAAAAAAAACTGATTCCAGACACATGAGTGAAAATCTTCTGCAAACATTCAGAGCTCAGAGGAGTTTCCATTTTCATGTGGAGAAACATCTGAGTCTGTAAAACCACGATGATGAGCAGTGACAGCCTCCATGGCAAACAGACAGAGGAAAGAGTTCCACTAGAACCACAAGAACAGGAAGAGAGAACCATGAGAAGACAGTCAGGCCCCTTTTTATTTAAAAGATCTGATACTACCTTATTATCCTAACAGAGCACTATGCTGGATTACTTGTAATACCTAGAATCTCCAAAAGTACAATGGGGGGGCGGAGCCTTCAATTATCAAGCTCCTCTCCTGTGGAACCAGCTGCCAATCTGGATTCAGGAGTCAGACTCAATCTCTGTTTTTAAGAATAGGGTTAAAACCTTCCTTTTTGATATAGCCTACAATTAGGGAGGGATCATGTGTCTCTGAACCCTCCCTTAGTTACGCTGCTATTAGGTTTAGTCAGCCGGGGGACCTACAATAATGCACTGGGCTTCACTCCTTTCTTCACTCTCAGTGAAATATTTTTTTTGCTGGTCATTAACATCTGTTTGTTCTCTCCCATAGACTGAGTCCCTATCGTGCTGTTTGCTCTCTACATGTCTGTTCTTTTCATCTTCTCTATCCCCTCACCCCCCAGCCAGTCGCAGCAGATGACTGCCCCTCCCTGAGTCTGGTTCTGCTGGAGGTTTCTTCCTGTTAAAAGGGAGTTTTTCCTCTCCACCGTCGCCAGGTGCTTGCTCACAGGGGATCACCTGATTGCTGGGGTCTTTCTGCAATTGCAGGGGTTTCTCCTACAGTTGAAAGTGCTATGAGATGACTGTTGTTGTGAAATGGCGCTATATAAATAAAGTTGAATTGAACTGAACTGAATTGAAGACGTGGAGGGACCGCCCACAATGTTTGATTGACAGCTGGTTTATGCAGACACGACGATGGAAAGAAAATAAAACAGAAAAGTAAAACAGAGATTTAAACCTACAACAGCATGGAAGACTTCAGTCTATCTGACTTTTACTAACTCAGCTGTGGATCCACGATAAATATGAAGTCCAGCATAGAGGTTCTGAGTGAACGTGGTCTGGACTCTGTGGATCAGGGTCATGGTCTCAGAGACTCTGTAGAAGGACAGAGTACCTGCTCTGTGATCCAGGAACACTCCTACTCTGGAGGATCCAGGACCTGAGATGTTAGTGGAGATGTTTTTGTGATAGAATATGAACTCGTCTTCATCACAATCTAATGACCAAGATTTGTCATTAAATCCAAACCCACATTCATTCCCTCTCCCTGCTCTTTTCATGTCCTTATATGCTACTGCTATAGAAACTAGTCCCCCTCTCCACTCCACCTCCCAGTAACAACGTTCACTCAGACTCTCTCTACTCAGGACCTGAGGACACCCTGTAAATCTGTCTGGATGTTCAGGATAAAACTGTAATTGTTCCATAAATGTCACTTTTCTGTTCCCCTCTGATAATTCCAGCCTTCTGTTTACTGTGTTTGGATCCAGAGTGATTTCCTGTGAGTATTGTAAGAATTCCTCTCTGATCTTTGGCTCTGGTGGTGGTGTCAGTTGAAGCTCTGAGATGTTTGTCCATGTCTCTGTCAGAATGTCCTGGAGTTTGTCTCTGACCTCTGACACAGCTGCTGTCACATCCTCAAAGTAGCTCAGAGGACCAACATGGATGCTGGATGAGTGTGGAGACTCTCTGAGTGCTGACAGTGAGGGGTAGCTGTGGAGAAACTGGATGTGATCCTCTGTGTGTGAGAGCCGCTCCAGCTCGCCGTCTTTCCTCTTCAGCTTGGCGATCTCCTGCTCCAGCTTCTCCTGAAGATCTAAAACTCGACTCACTTCAGTTTCCTGCTGGGATCTGACCTGCTGCTTCACATCAGAGCTTCTTTTCTGGATCAGACGGATCAGCTCAGTGAACATCTTCTCACTGTCCTCCACTGTTTTATCAGCGGACCCAATGATGGCCTCCACCTGCTGCTGAAGAACCTTCACATCTTTCTCTCTGTCCTCGATTCTCTGCTGGATCTTTCGTCGACTCTCCCTGAGCTTCTTCTGCCCCTCAGCCCTTTCTGCTGCAGCTGAGATGATATCGTGGCCTTTATGCTCATCCATGGTACAGAGATAACAGATGCTCTGCTGATCAGTATGACAGAAAATCTCCTTCAGCTTATCATGACGAGAGCAGATGTTCTTCTGGAGGTTCTTGGAGGGCTCCACCAGCTTGTGTTTCCTTAACGGAACCACATCATAATGAGGCTGAAGGTGATCCTCACAATAAGAGGCCCAGCAGTCCAGACAGGTTCTGACAGCTTTCAGCTTCCTCCCAGAGAAGACGTCACAGGCCACATCTCCAGGTCCAGCATAGCAGTGATCAGCAGGAGCAGCCTGGAGTCCAGTCTTCTTCAGCTCCTCCACTAGACCTGCTAACATGGTGTTTTTCATCACATCAGGCCTCGGTCTGAAAGTCTTCCTGCACTGAGGACAGCTGTAGATTCCCCTCATGTCCTCTCCATCCCAGTGGGCTTTAATGCAGTCCATACAGTAGCTGTGTCCACAGGGAAGACTCACCGGATCCTTCAGCAGATCCAGACAGATCAGACAAGAGAAGTTCTCTTGGTCCAGCTGAACTCCTTTCTGGGCCATTTCTGCTCTCAGTGACGGTGACTGTGTGAGTTTCACTTCCAGAGACTATAGAGCCCTGATCTGAACATGTCACCACAGGTTGGTCACACCCATGAACAGAGTTCAGTTCTGAGGGAGGAACCATGAAGACTGTGGTCAGACTGGAGCTGCTGTGACAAAGAACAGGGCTGGTTGGAGCTTTTCGGGAGGTGATGGAAGACTGAGGTTGAATGTTTCTATTTTAGACTTCAAACCGTTTCAATAAAGAAATAAAACCTCACCCTCCCAGCAAAAACACTAAAAACTAAACTTGGGTCATTGAATGAATGAATGAATGAATGAATCTGTATTTCGGATAGATTAAAAGTAAAGATTAAAAGAAACAGAATAATATAACAAAGGGGGAAAAAATCCAACAAGGTCAAATTAAACAATAACTCCTCTGATTATACAGTTCAACATAAGTTATCCGAAATGGGTGATGGCTGAAGCCGCAGCTTATATTGCCCACCCATATTCCATCCAAGAATTCAAAAGAAAAACAAAACAAGAGCGATTACAATTCGGAACAAAGCTAAGACAAAATGTGACAAAAAACAAACAAACTAAGCAACAACACAACAGACTGGATATGACAATCCTTATGTGATTTTACATGTCATCTTGTATATATGTTGTATATATTGTCTAGATGAACAGAAAAAAATAAACAACAGAATGAAAATCTAACCAGCATCCATATGAAGTTCACTAATTTATAAGAAAAAAGTACAAATTGAAGAGAAATGAGGTGAGAAATTACGAGATAAAAGGTGTGTAGTGGATCAGGTTAGCGTACACCATCTAGTAGTTGCTATAGATCTGTGTTATTGTGAACCTCTCCCATCAGGGTCAAGGACGGTGATTATCTGCAGATCTTGACTGATCACTCACACCTCCAGCTACTTACTGATCCCCGGTATAAAAGCTCCAGCTCAGTGTGGGATCATCACGTGTTAAACCCTGTCCCCATGGCTGCAAACTAATACCCCCTTTACACAGGAGTGGAGATCATTGAGAGATCTGGCCACTTTTTGGTCCCTCAGTGATCTTTGGTGATCTCCACAGTCGCCACGGTCTCCTCAAAGTTTTGACTGAGTCCAAAACACATGAGGATCTCTCAAACAATCCCAAAGATCAAAAATAGGCCCAATTTCTCAACGAGTTTGGTTTAGTTTATTTCTTTATTTCTTTCAGGGTTGTATGTATGTACAAAAACCATTAATCACATAAAACAAGGAGTAGCTTTGTACCAGATGTAGCTCTTAGCTAATTTCCATCTGCAGTCCCTGGACAGGTAAAAAAACCCATGAAATTACAATTAAAGTCTTAAGCGCTCGCGTGCACGCACACACACACACACACACACACACACTAAAATAATCATACCTATATGTGAATTTATAAAAACAAGAAACATTCATGATGACATTACTGCTCACTGGTCTGAGTACTCTAAATCCATTTTTTCACATCCTGAAAAAACATTTGGAACTCTGAACACATTTCCAAATTATTTGGAAGCACATTCAGAGCTTTAATTGCTCTATAGGAGAAGGCCGACTGCACTTCACTTCTTCACACTGCAGTCTCCCCTTGTGGTGGACCTGGTAGGTCTCCTCATTTGTTCAGAACAGAGCTGAACAAATCTCCTCAAAGGTGGCGAAGCAGCACTGTGAATAAGCTTATGTATTAGGGGCCATCCACACCAAGCACTACAAAGATATCTACAAACCCCGATAGCATTGAGACGTTGTTTAAAACCTAAATAATGACAGAATACAATGATTTGTGACGAGAGAGTGGCCAGTACTTAATTTCCTCAGGCTTTGTCCTTGTGCGCTGCGAGATCGAGATTCTCACCTGCCTCTGACGCTATGAATGCCAAAACCAGACCTGCGAGGTTAAGGCTATATTACAGAGGACAGAATTTTAACAAAAGGAAAACTGTCACATTTTTTTGATGTGCACAATCCCCCTGACCTAATAATTATTTTAACACACACTTTCTTGGCAGGGACTTGCTTTTTGTCAGCAGACCGAGAGTACGACTGAAAGTATTAATGTCAGCAAAGGAGAAAGCTGGTCTAGGTCGACCAAATCTAAAACACTACTACTGAGCAGCTCAGCTGTGAGCGCTGGTATCATGGGTTGTTCAAGACACGGAGCCTGGATGGGTCTCTATTGAACAGAATTCTTTGCCTTGGATACCCCGATCTATCATTTCTGAGCCAAAAGTCACAGAAAAAAATTAACAATTTCTGGATTAAACATACACTGAAAGTTTGCACATACAAAAACAGCTAAAAGGAGATCTCTGTCACGGGCCATGCCCATAGTGGGTAATGTAGAGTTTCTCCCATCCACGTCAGACAGAGCCTACAAAAGATGGGCGGAGAATGGGCTGACCAGAATACACCAACTTTTTGGTAAGCAGGTATTTAAATCTTTTTCTGAGAGATGAATTTGATTTGCCCTCAAGTGACCAATGCAGATTTCTACAAATTAGACACTATGTAACAAAACACACAGACTGGGAGAATATCAGGAAGGAACCTACAAATATAGAAAGACATTTTATACAATTGTTTAAAAAATTCATCTCCCCAAAAATAAGAAGCTGAAAGTGGCAGTGCAAAGGGTGGGAGTCTTCATTTAAAATGGAGGTAGCAATCCTTTGTACCTGTCTGGTGTACAGGGATGTCAGGCTCAGCTGTGACTCACCAAGCAAACGACTGGAACATCTAACTACTTGGTCTAAGGATTTCCTCTCTTTCAGTTTTATCTGACCAAACCCTGACACTAAAAAAAAGGATAAAACAGATTCAATAAAAGCCCGATAAAACATTGTCATTATGGTTCGGTCAATATGAAAGTGTGTGAGTTCCTTTTAACAAAGCAAATGTTGCTGACCCATTCTGCACACCCTTTCACAGTTCTCTTTACAGTTTAAAATACTATCAAAGATTGTCCCAAGATATTTGTAAGATTGCACACATTCAGTGTTCTGGCCTTTTAGTAAAGTGGCTTTGTGTCTGGGAGTTTTCCTCCTAAAGTCAATAATCATATTTTTAGTTTTTGTTGTATTCAGCTGCAGGTAGGAATCCTCACACCAGTGAACAAAATCATCAACTACTGGGCCGTGGCCGATCCTGAAGGAGACTGACAATAACTGAATCATCAGCATACTTTATAATGTGTCTGTTGTCATGTCTGCTCTGACATATGTTTGTTTACAGGATGAAGAGTAGTGGTGACAACACACACCCCTGAGGAGAGCCAGTAGAAGAACCCTTTGAATGAATGAATGAATGAATGAATCTTTATTTTGGATAGATTAAAAGTAAAGATTAAAAGAAAGGAACAGAATAATATACTGTAACAAAGGGGGAAAAAGCCTAACAAGGTCAAATTAAACAATAACTCCTCTCATTGTACAGTTCAACATAAGTTATCCGAAATGGGTGATGGCTGAAACCGCAGCTTATATTGCCCACCCATATTCCATCCACGTACCAAAAGCCAGTTTAGAAAGATTGGGATCAGTCCGCCACGGTCTCCGCCTTTGACCGCCACCTGATCCACATAGCACCGGACCCCCATGATCCCTCCTGCAGGTAGTGAGCCCACTGGAGGACGGACCCATGTAACTCCTTCGGGCTGAGCACGGCTGGGTCCCATGGGTGGAAACCCAGCCACCAGACGCTAGCCATCGAGCCCCTCCCCCAGGCCTGGCTCCAGGGTGGGGCCCCGGTAACCCCATACTGGGCGGGGTACACTGAATCCTTGATATAGAATTTATCATGAGAGTCTGCTGGATCGTTCTTAGTCTGGCCCTTCACCCAGGACCAGTTTGTCTTGGGTGACCCTATCAGAGGCAAATTGCCCTGGACAACATAGCTCCTGGGATCACTGGGGCACACAAACTCCCCCACCACGATAAGGTGACGATCCGTGAGGGGGTCATGGACGCCTCCCACTTGAGGTGTTTCGGCACGTCCCACTGGGAGGAGAGCCCGGGGCAGACCCAGGACTCGGTGGAGAGACTATGTCTCCCAGCTGGTCTGGGAATGCCTTAGTATCCTCTCTGAAGAGCTGGAGCAGGTGGCTGGGGAGAGGAAAGTCTGGGCTTCTCTGCTTGAACTGCTGCCTCCGCGACCCGGACCTCCGGAAAAGCGGTAGAAGATGGATGGATAGATGGATGGATGTTCCATCCTAGAATTCAAAAGAAAAACAAAGCAAGAGCGATTACAATTCAGAACAAAACTAAGACAAAACGTGACAAAAAAAAAAAAAAACAGAAAAAAAAACTAAGCAACAGCACAACACAGACTGAATATGACAATCCTTATGTGATTTTACATGTCATCTTGTATATATGTTTGGAGTATTTCTTCTTTTAGTTTTTGTTTAAATTGTCCAAGCGTTGTATATGATTTTAATTCAGGTCCAAAATCGTTCCATAATCTGACTCCTTGCACTGAAACACAATGTTGCTTGGTGGTAGTTCTCACTGAAGGCTTTTGAAATATACATGTTCCTCTGAAATTAGATTATTTCTCCCTTATTTGGAACAACTTTTGGATATTTGCAGGCAGTGATAGATTCTTCACTTTAAACATTATTACTGCAGTTTTAAAGTCAACCAGATCTTTCAACTTGAGAGCTTTTAATTTAAGAAAAAGTGGGTTTGTTGGTTCCCTGTAAACAGCTTTGTTTATTATTCTAATAGCTCTCTTCTGAAGCATAAAGACTGGATATATATTGGTTTTATATGTATTTCCCCATACTTCAGTACAATATGTCATGTATGGGAGTATTAATGAATGATACAAGGTATATAGTGTGGGTTGATTCAGCAAATATTTCACTCTGTGTAGTATTGCAATTGATTTAGATATTTTACCTTTAATATAATTAATATGTGACTTCCAACACAGTTTATTATCAATTATTACTCCAAGAAATTTAATTTTGGATACCATTTCAATCTCTACACCATTTACATTGAGTTTAGATACTGAGTTGTTGTGATGATTGTTAAAAATTATAAATTTTGTCTTACTTAAATTGAGCTTTAATTTGTTTGAATCAAACCACAGTTTAAGCTTTCCTAATTCCTTTCCGAGTGTATCCAGAAGTTGTTCCAAATTGCTTCCACTGCATAATAAATTAGTGTCATCTGCAAACAATATTAAATAATTTTTTCCCAAAACTTTACATATGTCATTTATATACATATTGAATAACAATGGCCCCAAAACTGAACCCTGTGGGATTCCACAAGTAATCTTCAGTAACTGTGAGTTTTTGCTACCAACACATACATACTGATATCTGTTCTTTAAGTAACTACATAACCAGGACAGTGCTACCCCAATACCATAATTTTGTAGTTTCTTTAATAAAAATGTATGCTCTGCTGTATCAAATGATTTTTTTAAGATCCAGGATTACCCCAACTGAATACTCTTTTATTTTCTACAACAGTTGATATTTTTTCTATAAATTCCATTAGAGCAAATGCAGTTGTCCTCTTATGTCTGAACCCGTATTGCTGCTCACACAATAAATTATTCTTCATTATGTAGTTGTCAATTCTCTCACAGAATATTTTTTCAAGTATCTTGGAAAATTGCGGCAATAGTGAAATAGGTCTAAAGTTTGAAAATTCCCCTCTGTCACCTACGTATCTTGTATATCGGAATTAGATAGATAGATAGATAGATACTATATTTTGAACAAAAAAGTATAACAAAAACAAAACAAATGACAAATGCAATAAAGTAACAGTATTCAGTGTTCGAAAGGGAGAAGGAAGAAGAGAACACTTATTAATTCCATCCACTCTTTTGCATAAATACACCCATGTGAATTATATACAAACTACCACTTTAAAAAAAAAAAAAAAAAAATTCACTTCCGGCACCACACGAGTCGGCTGCCTTTTGCAACAGCGGTTCAATTCTGAGTCTTTTTTTTTTCTTCCTCTCACTTTCTGATCCGGCTCACCTTACACTCTATATATATCATGGACACACAGATCGCCCCAAATGTCCCCCGAGCCGGCGGATGGAGCCACTGTTTACAGCAGGAGACGGTACAGCAGGGAAGAGCTGCTAGCACTCAACCGCCACCCAGTGCTAACTGAAAAACTCGACATACCGGGATAACTGAAGCGAAAACGACATGGTTGCCGGGCTGGAGTAAGACGGCGGGCAAGAAATATAAGGTACAGACCCACCCTCCCATCCGTTGTTATGGGAAATGTACGATCATTGCTGGGAAAGGTAGATGAGCTAGCGGCTATCTCCCGCTATGATAGCATATGATAGCATATAAGGAAAGCTATGATAGTGCTCCCTCCTTTTGTTTACCGAGACGTGGCTAAATGAGCTAGTAGCAGATGCTAACATTGAGCTGGAGGGTTTCCATGCAATACGGGCAGACCGGACGCCAGACAGTGGGAAGACAAGGGGCGGTGGAGTAATAATGTATGTTAACAACAACTGGTGCAGACCGGGACATATCACTGTGAAACAACAACACTGCAGCAAAGACATCGAGTTGCTAGCTGTTAGCATGTGGCCTACATATCTCCCGAGAGAATACTCACACGTGATCTGCATTGTTATTTATGCAAATCCGACGGCGAACGCTGGGACAGCGCGTGACGTCATCCATTCAGTAACTGGCAGGCTGCAGACAGAACACCCAGATGCTCTTCTCCTCATCTCAGGCGATTTCAACCATGTTTCACTGTCTCCCATTCTACCCACGTTTACCCAGGATGTCACATGCCACACCAGAGACAATAAAACACTGGACTTATTCTACGCAAACACTAAGGATGCGTACACCTCATCACCACTCCCCCCACTCGGGAGATAGGATCACAACTTGGTTCATCTCCTGCCGGTGTACAAACCCCTAGTGCACAGACAATCTCCGGCCATGCGCACAGTGAAGTTATGGTCTGAGGAGGCAATGGACGCTCTAAAGAGCTGTTTTGAAACCACCACCTGGGAGCAGCTCTGTGATCCACATGGTGAGGACATCGATGGCCTCACCCACACCATCACGGACTACATCAGCTTCTGTGTGGACAACATCGTTCCCACCAAGACCATACGGTGTTGCTCAAACAACAAAGCCTGGATCAACCCTGAGATAAAAACACTTCTGAGAGAGAAGAAGAGGATCTTCAGGTCGGGGAACAGGGAGATGCTGAAGTCCGTACAGAGGGAGCTGAGGAGAAAGATCAGAGAAGGCAAGGACAGCTTCAGGAAGAAGATGGAAGACAAGCTGCAACAGAGCGACATCGGTGGGGTCTGGAGAAACCTCAAAACCATCTCTGGGCTCCAGAATACCTCCCCCCAGGCCACGGGGGGCAGGGAGTGGGCGAACAATCTGAATCTGTTTTTCAATAGGTTTGACCAACCGCCCTCCCCCCTGACTACACAACAACCACTGCTGCTTCTAAAGACATCGAGTCCTGCTGCCCACTCCCCACTCCACCAACAACCCCCCACTCCCAACACACAGCCCCCCAACCTGACCCTCACTAAGACCCAGGTGAGGACGGAGCTGAGGAAGATCAAGGTGAGGAAAGCGTCGGGACCGGACGGCATCAGCGCAATGCTCCTCAAGTTCTATGCAGACCAGCTGTGTGGGATTGTGGAGTACATCTTCAATCTGAGCCTGAAGCTGGGGAGGGTACCACATTTGTGGAAAACATCTTGTGTGGTACCTATACCAAAGACTTCCAACGCCAAAGATCTGAACAGCTACAGACCAGTGGCCCTGACGTCCCACATGATGAAGACCCTGGAGAGATTGCTCCTTGCTCACCTCCGCCCCCTGGTGGGACCAGCGATGGATCCACTCCAGTTCGCCTACCAGCATGGCATTGGGGTGGAGGATGCAGTGATCTTCCTCCTTCACCGTTCTCTGTCCCACCTGGAGAAGCCTGGGAATGCGGTGAGGATCATGTTCTTTGACTTCTCCAGTGCTTTCAACACCATCCAACCGATGATCCTGAAGGACAAGCTGCTGTGCGCAGGGGTGGACCAGCACCTGTCATCATGGATCCTGGACTACCTCACAAATCGGCCTCAGTTTGTGAGAACCTGGGACTGTGTGTCTGACATGATCATCGGTAGCACGGGGGCCCCCCAGGGAACGGTTCTGGCTCCCTTCCTGTTCACCCTTTATACTGCGGACTTCTCACACAACACAACACGCTGCCATCTACAGAAGTTCTCTGACAACTCTGCGATCATTGAGCTCATCTCCAATGGAGATGAAGCTGAGTACAGAGGGCTTATCCAGGACTTTGTGGACTGGTGCCATCGGAACTGCCTCCAGATCAACGCGAGGAAAACTAAGGAGCTTGTGGTGGACTACCGCAGGCAAGGACAACCCCTCACAGCACCAGTAAATATACAGGGAACAGACATCGAGATGGTGACATCCTATAAGTACCTGGGTGTTCATCTGAACAATAAACTAGACTGGTTACACAATTCTGACGCACTCTACAAGAAGGGACAGCGTAGGCTGTTCCTACTGAGGAGACTCAGGTCTTTTGGTGTACAAGGGGCGCTGCTGAAGACATTCTATGACACGGTGGTGGCATCAGCCATCACTTTTGGAGTGGTCTGCTGGGGCAGTGGCATTACAGCAGCCGATAGGAAGAGACTGAACAAACTGATCAAGAAAGCTAGCTCTGTCCTGGGGCAGCGCCTTGACCCAGTGGAGGAGATGGGAGAGAGAAGGACGGTGGCTAAACTGTCATCTCTGCTGGAGTCCGAGTTTCACCCTATGCAGGACATACTGAATGCACCGAGGAGCTCATTTACCAGCAGACTACATCATCCTAGGTGCACAACCGAGAGGTTTTGCAAGTCCTTCCTACCTACGGCTGTCAGACTGTACAACCTAAGCAGGGCTGCTCGCAGAGATAGCAAAAAGACGTGACAACCTAATAGTATTGAATGCAAAAGATGCAATAGACTTACACAATGGTCCCCTCCGGTATACAACTAGGAAAATACCGGTCGCTATGAAGGGTGACAATATGTATGGGTACATAATCATACCATGTAGGATAACTAAGTAGGCGATTATGCTGTTTCATTCCATCTAGCTACAATGCTCCGCACTGTGTGTGCTTATATATTTATATATTTATTCCATCTAGCAATAATGCTCCACGCTGTGCGTGTTTATATATTTACATATTTATTCCATCTAGCTACAATGCTCCGCACTCTGTGTGTTTATATATTTACATATTTATTCCATCTAGCTACAATGCTCTGCACTGTGTGTGTTTATATATTTATATATTTATTCCATCTAGCAACAATGCTCCACACTGTGTATGTTTATATATTTACATATTTATTCCATCTAGCTACAATGCTCCGCACTGTGTGTTTATATATCTACGTATTTATTCCATCTAGCTACAATGCTCCACACTGTTGGTTTATATATTCATATATTTATTCCATCTAGCTACAAATCTCCGCACTGTGTGTGTTTATATATTTACATATTTATTCCATCTAGCTACAATGCTCCGCACTGTGTGTGTTTATATATCTACATATTTATTCCATCTAGCTACAATGCTCCACACTGTGTATGTTTATATATTTATTCCATCTAGCTACAATGCTCTGCACTGTGTTTATATATCTACGTATTTATTCCATCTAGCTACAATGCTCCGCACTGTGTTTTTATATATTCACATATTCATTCCATCTAGCTACAATACTCCGCACTGTGTTTATATATACTCATATATTTATTCCATCCAGCTACAATGCTCCACACTGTGTTTATATATTTATATATCTATTCCATCTAGCTACAATGCTCCACACTGTGTGTGTGTGTGTGTGTATATATATATATATATATATATATATATATATATATATATATATATATATATATATATATATATATATATATATACTGTATATATATATATATATATATATATATATATATATATATATATATATATACTGTATATATATATATATACTGTATATATATATATATATATATATATATATATATATATATATATATATATACTTGCTGCTCTTGTTTTTTTCTCTTGCCTTCTGATTGTTGCTCTGAGTGTTGCTATCCCTGTGCTGTTGCAATCCTGGAATTTCCCCATTGTGGGACAAATAAAAGGCTTATCTTAAGACCCCAAGTAAACAATTAACTGTATTTTGTGCATATCAACATTAACACCCATCCATCCTAACATACAATGATGTCCATACATCAAAACCAGCCTCAAACAACACAGATATACACAGTGCTGTCCCACCCACCATTCCATAGTGTTCCAGAGTGAGCATAGTGAATCGTACATATAAATACTACCCTTCTAACATATATCCTTTCAGCAAATAATGTTTATACCTCTTTTTGAATTGATTTCTGTTTGTACATAGTTTCAGTTCCGGCTCCAGACTGTTCCACAAATCCACCCCACAGACAGATATGCACATACTTTTCTTGGTTGTTCGTATCGTGGGTTTTGTAAAGTTTAAGTCTCCTCTCAAATTATGATCATTGTCTCTTTTTTTAAATATGTTTTGTATATTAGTTGGGAGTTGATTATTAATTGCCCTGTACATTACTTGTGCTGTCTTAAATTTAACTAAATCGATGAACTTTATGACATGTGACTTTAAAAACAATGAATTGGTTTGGTCTCTATATCCAACATTATTTATTATCCTTATAGCTCTTTTTTGTAATGTGCACATTGACTGTAGATTGGTCTTGTAGGTGTTTCCCCAGACTTCTACACAGTAGTTAAGATAAGGTAGAAACAGTGAATTGTACAGTAAGACCAATGATTTATAGTCCAAGATGTGTCTTGTCTTCCCCAGTATGACTATACATTTTGCCAGCTTGGCCCGGATGTGACTGATGTGAGGTTTCCAGCAGATTTTATTGTCTAGCGTCACCCCCAGAAACTTATTTTCCTGTACTGTTTCTATTCTGGTATCATCAATCGTTACCATTATTTCATGATTTATTTTATAATTTCCAAACAACATAATCTTTGTTTTTTTAGATTTAGAGATAATTTATTTTTGTTGAACCACTGTGTTAACTTTTTCATTTCAGTTGTGGCCACCTCTAAAACCTGCTGCAAATTCTCACCAGTGCAAAGGATATTTGTGTCATCCGCAAACAAAATAAAGTTCAGAATTTTTGATACTTGGCATATGTCATTTCTATACAAAATAAAGAGTTTGGGTCCCAAAACTTACCCCTGGGGCACACCACAAGTGATGTCCATGAAGGGTGATTTGTGCTCACCAATTTGTACAAATTGTTGTCTGTTACTTAAATAACTTTCCACCCAACTCAGTCCGACCCCTCTTATCCCATACCTTTCCAGTTTCCTTAGTAGTATTCTGTGGTCAATGGTGTCAAAAGCTTTCTTTAAATCTATAAATACTCCTACAGCAAACTTTTTTTTATCTATACAACTAGTAATTTCTTCTATAAGTTCGATCAGTGCCAAAGATGTAGATTTATCTGCTCTAAAACCATACTGGCTGTCCGTAAGGAAGTTGTGTTTTTCAATGAAATCATCCAGTCTCTTAGTGAAGATTTTTTTCAAGTATTTTGGAGAATTGTGAGAGTAAAGAGACTGGCCTGTAATTTGTGAAATAATGATTGTCTCCTGTTTTGTATAGAGGTATTACTTTTGCTATTTTCATTTTGTTTGGAAATTTACCAGTTTGAAATGACAGGTTACAGATGTGGGTGAGTGGCTTAACAATTCCTTCAATTACTTTTTTCACTATTGTCATGTCAATTTCATTCCAGTCCGTTGATTTTTTGTTCTTAAATTTACTCACGGTCTCGATAATTTCCTTTTCAGTAACTGCACCCAAAAAGATTGTGTTTGGATTTCTATCTTCTATTTCATTTACAGAACCACTGTTGTTTTTCTGTTGTCACTATTGATTTTGCTAATTCAGGACCAACGTTTACAAAAAATTTATTGAAACCACTGACCACATCCTCCATATTATTTATCAAATTGCCATTTTCAATAAAATATTCTGGATAATTAGCATTCTTAGGTTGATTACTAATAATCCCACTGAGTACTTGCCATATTCCTCTTAAGTTATTTTTATTATCCTCTAATATTCTGTTGTAATATTCTTTCTTACAGGTCCTCATTATATTAGTAAGCTTATTTTTATATCTTTTATATTTGATCTCAGCCTCCACTGTTCTGCACTTAATGAATTGTTTATATAATGTATTCTTCTTTTTACATGCATTTATTAACCCCTTGGTGACCCAAGGAATATTTTTCTTTTCTTGTCTGTCACTGTACTGTTTTATAGGACAGTTTTTATTGTACAATGATTGAAATATTTGTAAAAAATTATCATATGCTTTATTTATATCATTTTCATCATAAACTATCTTCCAATCTTGTATTAATAATTCCTTTGTCAGTAAATACATAGATTCTTCGGTTCTTATTCTTTTATATTTAATATTTTTGGTATACTTTTTCTTCCTATAATCACATTGATAGACAACAAAAATCGGCAGGTGGTCACTGATATCATTCAATAAAAGCCCACTCCTGATATTATTTTCCATAATGTTTGTGAATATATTATCTATTAGTGTGGCACTGTGTGACGTGATTCTGCTAGGTCCGGTAATTGTTGGATGTAAGCCTATACTGTACATTGTGTTGATAAATTCTTCTGTCAAACTATGTTGTTTTGAATTCATAAGATCTACAGTGGGGCAAAGAAGTATTTAGTCAGCCACCAATTGTGCAAGTTAAATAATAAATATCAAATATCAAATAAATTCTTTAAAAATCAGACAATGTGATTTTCTGGATTTTTTTTCTCATTTTGTCTCTCATAGTTGAGGTATACCTATGATGAAATTTGGAGACCTCTTTCATCTTTTAAGTGGGAGAACTTGCACAATTGGTGGCTGACTAAATACTTTTTTGCCCCACTGTATATTGAAATCCCCACCGATGAACATAACTTTATGAGTTAGTTTTGCATACATTTTTTTCCATCCAGTCCTTAAATAAGTCAATGTTTGATCCAGGTGTTCTATATACACAGCTCACTACTATATTCTTCACATTGTCCAGACAGATTTCTATTGTAATACATTCAAATAAATCATCCACAGTTACTGACAGATTTTCAACAACCTTGTATTTCACGCTCTTGTCAACATAAATTGCAACTCCTCCTCCTTTTTTCACTTTTCTATTTATATAATTTAATTCATAGCCATCCATGGTAAAATCCACTCCTTTCTCTTCACTGAGCCACGTCTCTGATATTGTTGAATTACTTTAGCTATTTTCATTGCACTGGGAAATATACCTGTTTGGAGAGACAGGCTGTAGATGTACATCAGTGGCTTCACTAAGCATTCAATGATAGTTTTTACTAAAAGCATGTCAATACATCACAGTCCATAGATGTTTTACTTTTAAATGATTTAACAATTTCAATGACCTCTCTCTCGTCTGTGTTCTTGATGAAAATGGAGTCTTTTATAGCAATGTTTTTGCTTATTGTATCACCTGTAGGTGCCATAATGGGTATTTCTCGAGCCAAATTAGGACCAATGTTAATTGTCTTTTGTCAGACAATGTACCGTTGACCCTTACTCTCTGTGTCCTGTTGGTAAAAAAAAATCCATACACATATACTGCGTTTTGGGACTGTCCAAAAATACAGACTGATTGAAAAAATGCTAAAGAAGAGCTGGAAAACATCTTGGAAAGAGACCTTCCCATGGACCCTCTGTTGTCTTTCTTAGATGTGCTTCCCAGTCACCTGTTTCCTATAGATCAGTGCTATGTACTGCATGTCTTGTTGATGACTGAGAGAGAACTCATCGCTATTAACTGGCTGAAGCCTGAACCTCCAGTGATTAATCAGCGGTTGCAGAAAGTGAAACATGTCCACATGATGGAGTATATGATGACACGGTTACAACTACAGTGCCTGCTTTCTTCAGAAGATGGACTTCAATTATAGATTATTTGAAAAAGGACTCTTATACCTTCACCACGTGATTTTATTTTTTGGGTACGTGTGTGTGGGTGTGTGGGTGGGTGTGTGTGTACTGTACATAAGTATGTATATGTGTGTGTACGTGTATGTATACATACAGTGGGGAAAAAAAGTATTTAGTCAGCCACCAATTGTGCAAGTTCTCCCACTTAAAAGATGAGAGAGGTCTCCAATTTTCATCATAGGTATACCTCAACTATGAGAGACAAAATGAGAAAACAAAAATCCAGAAAATCACACTGTCTGATTTTTAAAGAATTTATTTGCAAATTATGGTGTAAAATAAGCATTTGGTCAATAACAAAAGTTCATCTCAATACTTTGTTATATGCCCTTTGTTGGCAATGAAAGAGGTCAAACGTTTTCTGTAAGTCTTCACAAGGTTTTCACACACTGTTGCTGGTATTTTGGCCCATTCCTCCATGCAGATCTTCTCTAGAGCAGTGATGTTTTGGGGCTGTCGCTGGGCAACACAGACTTTCCACTCATTCCAAAGATTTTCTATGGGGTTGAGATCTGGAGACTGGCTAGGCCACTCCAGGACCTTTAAATGCTTCTTACGAAGCCACTCCTTCATTGCCCGGGTGGTGTGTTTGGGATCATTGTCATACTGAAAGACCCAGCCACATTTCATCTTCAATGCCCTTGCTGATGGAAGGAGGTTTTCACTCAAAATCTCACGATACATGGCCCCATTCATTCTTTCTTTTACACGGATCAGTCTTCCTGGTCCCTTTGCAGAAAAACAGCCCCAAAGTATGATGTTTCCAGCCCCATGCTTAATAGTAAGTATGGTGTTCTTTGGATGCAACTCAGCATTCTTTCTCCTCCAAACATGACAAGTTGAGTTTTTACCAAAAAGTTCTATTTTGGTTTCATCTGACCATATGACATTCAGGTTCAGGTTCAGGTTCAGGTTCAGGTTACTTTATTTGTACCCGTAGGTAGATTTGTTTTGCAGTCTGGTGACATCCATATTTACAAGCCACTAATTACATTCAACATAGACACAAACACAGGCACACATGAAGCTGACTATAAACATGATAAAAATACTCAAGGCTCCATCAAACAGGGTATAAAAAGACAAAGAGATGAGGGAGAAACCAGAGGTAAGAGAGAAGGGTCATATTAAAGTTAAAAGTTAAAAACTAGTCAGAGGTTAAAAAACTCAAAGGTCTAAAACCCAATGAAATATTTAGAACCCAAGTGACATCATACAAAATAAGTAAATATAAAATGAAGTTAATAAATAGGTACCTAAATTATGTACAATATATTTTTATAGCTTGTTCAACTCTTTGACAGCAGCAGGGACAAAGCTGTTTTTGTAGTGCTGGGTTTTACTTTTTGGGACAGCAAACCTCCGTCTGGAGGGAAGAAGCTGAAAGTTGCAGTGCAAAGGGTGGGAGTCATCATTTAAAATGGAGGTAGCAATCCTCTGTACTTGTCTGGTGTACAGGGATGTCAGGCTCAGCTGTGACTCACCAAGCTAACGACTGGACCATCTAACTACCTGATCCAAGGATTTCCTCTGTTTCAGTTTTATCTGACCAAACCATGACACTAAAGAAAAGGATAAAACAGATTCAATAAAAGCCCGATAAAACATTGTCATTATGGTTCGGTCAATTTGGAAGCGTGCAAGTTTCCTCAAACGATGCAAATTTTGCTGACCCTTTTTGTCTGCTCTGACACATGTTTGTGTACAGGATGAAGAGTAGTGATGACAACACACACCCTGCACGGGCTGCACGGTGGCGCAGTGGTTTAGCACTGTGGCAGCACAGTTTTACCCTCGGCCGGGGGACCGCGGGGATCATGAGATCGTGGGTTCGATCCCAGCCCCCGACCAACAGTGAGCTGTGTGGAGTTTGCATGTTCTCCCCGTGTTGCGTGAGTTTACTCCGGGATTTCTCCGGTTTCCTCCCGCACACCAAAAACATGTAGGTTTAGGGCGCTCGCGCACGCAGCGACCGGCAGCCGGTGGCTTGTCACCAGACTGCAAACCAAGTCTACCTACGGGTACAAATAAGTAACAAAAAAAAACAAAAAAAACAAAAAAAAAACACACACCCCTGAGGAGAGCCAGTAGAAGAGCACTTAAGGTCAGACAATGTACCATTGACACTTACTCTCTGCGTCCTGTTGGTTAAGAAATCCAGAATCCAACCCACCAGATTATTGCTCAAATCAAATTGCTGCAGGAGCCTTTCAACTAAAATATGAGGTTGGATTGTATTAAAGACGGAAGAAAAGACCACAAATAAAAGCCTGGCATGTGTCCCATTAAAATCCAGATGTTTAAAAAGCATGTTAAACATAGTGACAGTGGCATCCTCCATTCGTCTGTGAGGCCTATAGGCAAACTGCAGAGGATCCAATGCATGTTCAGTCTGCCTTAGGACCTCACATCTGACCAGTTTTTCAAAAATTTTCATTAAAATTGAAGTCAAAGCACCTGGTCTAAAGTCGTTTACCGTTTTAGGACAGCTGGATTTTGGAACGGGAACAACCACGGCTTCTTTCCAGATCTTAGGCACATGTTGTGTCTGTAAGGACTTATTGAAAATGTAATGAAATATAGGACTCATATTCTCCCAGTTCTCTTCTGGATCATCCAAATGCTCTCTAGCAAACTTCAGATGGGCCTGGACATGTACTGGCTTAAGCAGGGGGACACGTCTGGCACTGCAGGATTTGAGTCCCTGGTGGCATAGTGTGTTACTGATGGCAGCCTTTGTTACTTTGGTCCCAGCTCTCTGCAGGTCATTCACTAGGTCCCCCTGTGTGGTTCTGGGATTTTTGCTCACCGTTCTCGTGATCATTTTGACCCCACGGGGTGAGATCTTGCGTGGAGCCCCAGATCGAGGGAGATTATCAGTGGTCTTGTATGTCTTCCATTTTCTAATAATTGCTCCCACAGTTGATTTCTTCACACTAAGCTGCTTACCTATTGCAGATTCAGTCTTCCCAGCCTGGTGCAGTTCTACAATTTTGTTTCTGGTGTCCTTTGACAGCTCTTTGGTCTTGGCCATAGTGGAGTTTGGAGTCTGACTGTTTGAGGTTGTGGACAGGTGTCTTTTATACTGATAACGAGTTCAAACAGGTGCCATTAATACAGGTAACGAGTGGAGGACAGAGGAGCCTCTTAAAGAAGAAGTTATAGGTCTGTGAGAGCCAGAAATCTTGCTTGTTTGTAGGTGACAAATACTTATTTTTCACCATAATTTGTAAATAAATTCTTTAAAAATCAGACACTGTGATTTTCTGAATTTTTTTTTTTCTCATTTTGTCTCTCATAGTGGAGGTATACCTATGATGAAAATTGGAGACCTCTCTCATCTTTTAAGTGGGAGAACTTGCACAATTGGTGGCTGACTAAATACTTTTTTCCCCACTGTATATATTTTGATTTTATTTTCTATGTATAGCAAAGTGATTTGTACCTTTGGGGTTGCCGTAGCCTGGTCTGGGCGGGGTGGTGTGATGTCAGGCGGGCTACGGTTGTACATATAAATAGAGGAGTTCCTGTTTAGAAATAAAGCGAATGTTCCTTCCAGCTCTTCTCCGGCCTGTCATTATTTTAGGACATAACATTTGGCGACGAGGTCAATAATGGCGGCATGCATAGGGCACATGCCTGTCTTTCTGGAACACCCGGTTTACCGACCGTGTCATGGCCTTAATGGAAAGAGGGTTTTGAGGCGTTCGTGACAGCGGCGGGCCTGGGCTCGGCCAACGAAGGAAGACTGAGGAGCGTTTTGCTCATCATGGGAGGAAGTGCTGGAGTTGGCGAGGAGAGAAGACCCGGTGGCCCAGTTGGAGCAGAAGGCTAAGGCTATCCAGGGGTCGTCCAAACGCAATTTCCCGCCAGATGCAGAAGTTGGCGCGCTGACAGGGCAGCGTAGTGGAGGCAAGAGAAAGTGAAGAAGGAAGAAGACGAGACAAGCTGCCTTGCAGGTGGGGGCCCGGCTCAAGTTCCCACCGCGAGGATGGGGAAAGGCCCGATGAAGTGGTATGTCTTCCAACTGGACGGTATTGATGTGTCGCTTATGGTGGACTCGGGGGCCAGGAAGTCGATCCTGAGCCTCCCAACCCTGCGGTATCTGTTTCCTGCAAAAAACATTAAGGGTAGAGCAGTGAGACTTTTTGGTTACAGCCACGCGGAGATAGAAATGGCGGGCACAGCAGACTTTGAGGTGACCTGCGGGTCGAAGAGGGTCCCTAACTTTACGTTCCAAGTGGCATAGCAGGGGACTGACCTGCTGGGGGTGGACTTGTTGGGAGGGTTAGGGTTTTCCATAACAGACCCTGAGGTCTCGTGGGTGCTGTCCGTGGGTGCGGACTGGCGCCTCTGAAAATTCAGCCGTTGAGGCATCTCCCGCTGGTGCTGCGAGAGGAGGTGTCGGCAGAGCTGAACAGACTAATGGAGTCGGGTGTCATCGAGAAGGTCGATGCTTCCCCATGGATTTCTCACCTCGTGGTGGAGAAGAAGAAAGTGTGTGTGTGTGTGGGGGGGGGGGCATTAGGCCTCGTATCGACCTTAGAGCAGTGAATAAGGTGGTGGTCCCGGATACGTACCCGCTGCCCACTATGAAGGAGCTGACGGCGACGTTCAGGGGGCGAAGGTTTTGTCGAAGTTGGACCTCCGGCAGGGCTACCTGCAGGTGCCGCTACACCTGGACAGCAGAAACCTGACCGCTTTTGTGATGCACATGGGGTGTTCCGATATACTTGGATACCTTTCAGCCTAAGCTCGGCACCGAGCTGCTTCCAGAAGGTGATGGCTACCATATTAGCCGGCCTGAAGGGGGTAGTCGTGTACCTCGACAATATCGTGGAGCATGGGGCTTCGAGCGAAGAACACAACGGGAGGCTGGAGAAGGTCCTGGAGAGACTGCAGGAACACAGGGTTACCTTGAACAGCAACAAGTGCGTCCTGGCAGCGGAGCGGTGGACTTTGTGGGCTTCCAGCTATCAGGAGACGGGATGAAGCCTTTGGTTTCGAATGTGGAAGTGGTGCTTTGCTTGGCGGACCCCTTCTCGCTGGTGGAGATCTCATCATTCCTGGGAATGGTGAACTTTTGTGGACGGTTTATTCCGAGGTACTCTGAAATGATTGAGCCTCTCAGAGCGCTGCTGAAACAGGACGCACCTTGGGTTTGAAGTCCTGCCTGTTCGGCAGCTGTGAGGAAACTAAAACGGCAGCTCACTTTGCCCCCAGTTTTGGCCCATTTTGACCCTGACTGCTCTACAATCGTGACCTGTGATGCTTCTGGTTCCGCCCTGGGGGCAGTAATGTCGCAGGTGCAGGATGGTACTACAGACCGTCCGGTTGCTTTTGCGTCGAGGTCTCTGTTGGGGGCTGAGAGGAAGTATGCTGTCGGCAAGAGGGAGGCGCTAGCCTGTGTGTGGGCCTGTGAGAGGTGGCACATGTACCTCTACGGCTGGTGTTTCACATTAAGGACGGACCATCGAGCGTTGACAACCTTGCTGGAGACTTCGGGGTCAGGCCACAGGCTGCTGCGTATCCACAGGTGGTCCGAGAGACTCAGGGCTTATAATGCCCAATGGTCCTTTACGTGAAGCACCGGCCATAGAGGTACATGTGCCACCTTTCACAGGCCCACACACAGGCCAGTGCCTCCCTTTCACCTACAGCATACTTCCTCTCAGCCCCAGCCCCAGACAAAGCCCTTGACGCAAAAGCGACCGGACGCTCTGTACCATCCTGCACCTGTGACATTACTGCCCCCATGATGGAACCAGAAGCATCACAGGTCACAATTATAGAGCAGTCAGGGTCAAAATGGGCCAAAACTGGGGGTGAAGTGAGCTGCCGCTTCAACTTCCTCACTGACGCCGAACAGGCAGGAGTCCAAGCCCAAGGTGCGTCTTGTTTCAGCAGTGCACTGAGAGGCTCAATCATCTCGGAGTACCTCAGAATGAACTGTCCATAAAAGTTCACCATTCCCAGGAACGATGAGATCTCCGCTGGTGAGGAGGGGTCCGCCAGGTGAAGTACCGCTTCCACGTTCGAAACCAAAGGCTTCAGGCCATCTCCCGATAGCTGGAAGCCCACAAAGTCCACCATTGCCACCACCAGGATGCACTTGTCGCTGTTCAGGGTAATCCCGTGTTCCTGCAGTCTCTCCAGGACCTTCTCCAGCCTCCCGTCGTGTTCTTCGCTCGACGCCCTATGCACCATGATATCGTCGAGGTACATGACCACCACCCTCAAGCCGGCTATAATAGTAGCCATCACCTTCTGGAAGCAGCTCGGCGCCGAGCTTAGGCCAAAAGGCATCCTTGTATACCGGAACACACCCATGTGCATCACAAAAGCGGTCAGGTTTCTGCCATCCGGTTGTAGCGGCACCTGCATGTAGCCCTGTCGAAGGTCCAACTTCAAAAAAACCTTCGCCCCACTGAACATCGCCGTCAGCTCCTCCATAGTGGGCAGTGGGTACCTATCCGGGATCACCGCCTTATTCACCGCTCTAAGGTCGATACAAGGCCTAATACCCCCTCCTTTCTTTTTCACCACCACAAGGTTGGAAATCCATGGAGAAGCGTTGGCCTTCTCAATGACACCCGACTGCTATAGTCTGTTCAGCTCCGCTGACACCTCCTCTCACAGAGCCAGTGAGAGACGCCTCAACAGCTGAATCTTCGGTGTGATGTTCTCATTCACCAGAGGCCGGTGATAGAATGTGCCAATGCAACCCAGTCCCACAAACAGCTTCGGCCAGGGGAGGCGCCAGTCCTCACCTACGGACAGCATCCGTGAGCCCTCAGGGTCTGTTATGGAAAACCCTAACTGCCCCAACATGTCCACCTCCAGCAGGTCAGTCCCCTGCCATGCCACCTGGAATGTCAAGTTAGGGACCTTCTTTGACCCGCAGGTCACCTCAAAGTCCGCTGTGCCCACCATTTTAATCTCCGTGTTACTGTAACCAAAAAGTCTCACTGCTCCACCCTTAATGTTCTTTGTAGGGAACAAATGCTGTAGAGTTGGGAGGCTCAGGCTTGACCTCCCAGCCCCCGAGTCTAACATAAATGGCACTTCAACTCCGTCCAGTTGGAGGACGTACCACTTCATCGGGCCCTTCCCCATCTTCGCAGCGTGAGCTTGAGCCGGGCCTCCGGGTCTTCCCACCTGCAAAGCAGCTCGTCTTTTCTTCTTCTACTTTCTCCCCTTTCTCTTGCTTCCATTACATTGCCTTGTCAGCGCAACAACTTCTGCATCCGGTGGGAAATTGCGCTTGGGCATCCCCTGGCTATCCTTAGCCTCCTGCTCCAACTGAGCACCGAG
The DNA here is from genome assembly GCA_020510985.1 of Pholidichthys leucotaenia. Classification (NCBI taxonomy): domain Eukaryota; kingdom Metazoa; phylum Chordata; class Actinopteri; order Cichliformes; family Pholidichthyidae; genus Pholidichthys; species Pholidichthys leucotaenia. The sequence continues at coordinate 193,628,593 of CM035838.1, forward strand.
TCTTCCCTCCTTGCCAATTCCAGCACTTCCTCCCATGATGTTGGCTCTGTGGCCAACAGCAGCTTAGCCGCTAACCACGGGCATCTGGCGCCCTGTGCCAATTTGTCCTTAACTTGTACAAATTCGTGTGGCCCAAAGTTAGCTTTACGAGCTAAGCTAAGGAGATCTAGTAAAAAAAGAGCTCAGCGACTCACCCTCTCATTGCCGTCTCTCATAGAACTTCCACCGGCTCTTCGAGACCGTGAAAGTTCCGCTGAACACTTCATCCAACACTCTCAAACAATCCTCCAGTGAGCCCTCCCGGCACCGACCAAAAGCGAGCCTCTGACCCTTGGTGTCAAGGTGATGGAGCAAAACACTCTTCAGTCTTTCGTCACTGGCCGAGCCCAGGCCCGCCGCTGTCACGAACGCTTCAAAACTCTCTTTCCATTGAGGCCATGACACAGTCGGTAAATCTGAGTGTTCGAGAAAAAACAGGCATGTGCCCTATGCACGGCCCCATTATTGACTTCGTCGCCTAATGTTATGCCCTTAAATAATGACAAATTGGAGAAGATGTGAAAGGAACATTCTCTTTATTCATAAACAGGAAATCACCTATTGATATGACACCACACCGCCCTGCCCAGACCAGGCTACGGCAACCCCAAAGGTACAAATTGCTATGCTATAGTATCTGTAACGCCTTTTGCAATTAAAACCCCAAAGTTTAATGGCATGACAGCCTGGGAGGTTTTCAAAGCCCAATTTGAACTGTTGGGTGAAGCTGCTGGCTGGTCTGATGAAGTCAAAGCATTGCAACTAGCTTTTTGCCCGACTGATGATGCAGCTACATGCCTGTTATTGCTGAGCCCTGAAGAGAGAAAGGACTATGTTATGTTGTTATGTTAGGTTGGGGCTCTTCACAGACGCTTTGGGAAATACAATCAGGCTGTTTTGCTGCATTCTGAATTCAACAACAGATGCAGATGCCCTGGTGAGCCCCTCTGCATTGTTGCTAATGAGATTGAATGCTTGTTTCGGTAGGTGGATAACATCTGGAGTCGCTGAGTGCTCTCCAGGGAATGATTCTAAAGCCTGTAAATTGTGATGCACAGAATCGCATAAGAGGTGATTTTTTTTTCTCTAAGTGAACTGTGCTTATTGACCTTGATTTGGCGCCCTGAAGACATCCATTCCTCCTGGGAAGATAAGGCTGGAAGGAGTTTGGCTTCTCTTTAACCCAAACAATTAACATCAATTGCTGTTGTTCAGCAGACTGGACTCTTCAAGGACAGCGCTATCATGTGTCTAATACAGAACTTTGCCATCTGGCATGCACGAAGAGAGAGTGACTCTGGGACATGCTTATCTGTGTTTTGAAAACATGATCATAACAACTATCCATTGCCAGGAGGCGCCCCCCTCTGTTGTACATCAACAAATGATACATTCAACACTGCACTCACACTGATTATATATGCTGACTACACACACACTGGTCTCTCATCGCTCTTTGTCAACGTGTGTATTGTTTGTCTGCTAAATGTGCATTGAGGGTTTTTTTCTTGTAATCATAATCTCGCTCACTGAGCGCTATTCTGATAACTATGTTTTTTTCTCTCGCCTACTGTGTCATCCCCTACCCCTTCCCTCTTTACCCCCCATTGTATGACTGGTGCATTCGGGCTGCCGCGGCTTTGGGATGCGCTTATAGGGCGCGCCCAATGTCAAGTCAAATTTCAATTCTCCTGTATGTATTACACGTATGGTAGTATTGACAATAAACCTTTTCAATTCAATTTCAATTTTCAATTGTGCAGATGCGCCTATGCTGATATGCCACCGGCAGTGCAGAAAGAGCTTTCCAGAGACCATTTCTTACAGACACTCAGTCCCAGAGAGCTGCGTGTCCATGTGCAGCTAATGTTATGTCTCAGAAATGACGGAGAACGAGGCGAGTCTTCATGCAGCAAACAACTAACTTTATTACACAGAACTGGGGTTTATATACAGAGTGGGCCATGCCCGCCTGACGTCACCCTGTGGGTGGACACGGCATCCCAGACACACATAACTCACCCCCCCCCAAAAAAAAAATGTCAAGCATACAGGAAACCCACCAAAATCTGGTAACCCGACTCACACACTAAGAACAGGGAGAATAACATATAGTAATGAAACATCCTATCACATTCACACAAAACAACTAAACTGAACCTAGTCTCTGAAAAGTAAAATTAATCCCATATTCTCACTCGCTCACATAGACACCAGCATCAAATTTACACATATATACACATATACAGGTATTTGCACCAGGAAATAAAGGTCTAGGTAACCCCAACGTCTCTGGGCAGCCACCATCTCCTATACAGCCATGGAGGGCCTGGGCATCTAACTAACTAACTAACTTCTAACTAACCTGCACTTATATAGCGCTTTTCTAGTCACAAAGACCACTCAAAGCGCTTTCACTAATACTAACCCTCTATTCTAAGGGCCTATAGGAAACAGATATCTAGGCACAATTTAGAACAACCAATTAACCTAACATGCATGTCTTTGGATTGTGGGAGGAAACCAGAGCCCCTGGAGTAAACCCACACAGCACAGGGAGAACATGCAAACTCCATACAGAAAGGTTCCAACCCCTGCCAGCCTGGGGATTCGAATCAGGAACCTTCTATCTGAACTCAGGGACAGTGACTGGCTCAGGAAATTTCCATCTGCCATGCCTCAAGGACATGCTTCCGAGTTTCAGACACTAAGACATAACATCTCGGCTGGGAGAGATTGCTGCCTCCAGTAACTGATAAACATCCACCTGCATTCAACATACACGAACACACTGATTCACTTATACTGAATTACATCCATTCATTCACTGATCCTCTCTGACTTTTGGTTCTGTTGTCTGCTAAATATGCATTGAGGGTTTTTTTTTCCTGCAATCAAAATTTCGCTCACTTACTGAACGACATTTTGATAAACATGTTTTTTTCTCTCGCCTACTGTGTCATTATCCCTTCCCTTTTTCTTTCTTCTTTATGACTGGTGCCTAGCGGCTGCCCCAGCCTTGGATGCGCTCTGCAGAGTGTGCCCAAATGCCAAGTCACGTTTCGTTACCTTGTATTCATACATGTGTAATGACAATAAAGTTGAATCTCATCTCTTCTAGCTGTAAGGCAACAGTGTAGCATCATCTCACTTTGGCTCAGCAACAATTATTTTTCTGCTTAAAGACATTTTTGTTTCATCCAGGAATAATGCAAAGAAATGGATTTTCTTCCCCCAGGCCACAGCTGAAATCCCCTTCTTTTGTTAAAACCAGCCTAAGGAATTTCCCCCAATGTCCAGCTTCACTTTTATTGCCCCCATAAAACCTACACAGATCCACGACTCAGTTAATTTCCTTAAACTGTGGACATGCTGGATTTAAACAACTTTAAAGTACATTATTACAAACTCAATTCTAAACCTTCATTCTTTTCAGGACTATGAAAATGCAGATGGACTCTGATGTGTTTGATGTGGAAAATCAATAATATGTGTGAAATGCATTAATCTGTGATTTTATATATATATGCATGTTGATGTTAAATGAATGTTTATTCCTGCATGTTGATTTAGAAGCACTGCTTATAAGATACACTAAGGTTAGTTTAGTTATACATAAGTTTGTAACAGTACATTCCAATGCATTTAAAACTGTGTATTCCTGTGGACTGATATCATGTGTCACCAGTCTTCATAGAACCCCAGCTTCTTCATCCTATTGGTCTCTCACAGACAAGGCCTATTATTGGACTAAAGGTTCATCGAGCCCGCCCACGAAGGACGCTCATTGGCTGAGATTCCGGTCAGGCCGGAATCCCGCGAAACTCAACAGGGCTTATAAAAAGGAGAGAGACTCTTTTCCCAGCCTCTTTCTGCTCAGGATTCTCTTTTCGCCTGCTCCCTTCTTTCTGATCTCCTCCATTGTCTACACACAGCAAGGGAGAACAAAGGACCACATGGCGCTTTTCTGAACACAGCAGATAATTTGTTTATGTAACTTTGTATTTTCTTCTTCTCTTAAATGCCTAGGAATTCCTTTTTCTTTGAGCTCAATTCTTAATCGGAGTCAAACTCCAATTCTTAATTTATCACTTTTTGTTAAACTTTCTGTAAACCGCCGTTTGTTTAATTTTAAGGTAAACTTTAATCTTGACTTTATTTTTATAATATTTTTCTTGACCAAGCACCTCCCAAAACTATTTTTATCTAAAGTCCGAAAGTTTCTTTTCTAATTTGAAATCGGATTAGATATCTCTTAATTATTACCGAAGACCTCTTGAAGAAAGACGCAGCTCCCACATAACGTGCAGCTGTAGGATCAACACACAGCTGTCCCACATCACTCTGAAGAGACGTCGGCACCATCTGGCTAAGACCCGTTTCAACTGTGGGTCATGCAGCCCAGAATCCAGCCTCCTTCGACCGCTTGAATCTAAAGGTCGAGCTGTGAACCCTTGAAGTATCTGCTGGCAGATATTTCCCTCACATCCACAAAGTCTTGGGCTGAAAAAGGACGACAGAACTGCCATCACTGAGGATCACGTGAGCTGAAAAAACTTTAATTCATCTGCTGAATTAAACTTGAGGTTCGGTACTAATTTATATATCTAATCAGATGCAAATTAAGAAGCCCTTAACATAACTCTCCTTTTCATTAAAATTCCGTTTTTATTTTCTTAAGATTAATTTAGGACTTTTTCATAATTAGCAAACTTTCTCCATAAATTTGCGTTGTTTTTGATAATCTGTTAACTCAAACTGATAGAAATTCGTTTCTCAGTTTAACCCTGGTTCCGAAAATATTGACATTGTTAATCTATCATTTACAAGATTGATTTTATGATTAATGAAATTATTTCGATGTCTATTAATCATTTTGTTTAATAAATATTTAAAAATGAGAAGTTGTTGGGAATTTATTTCATTCTGAGTCTGTTTCAAGCCCAGGTATCGAATTCACGGAAAATTTTTGAGACTGATTATTGAATAATTTATTGAGTGATCAAACAGGTATAAAGTGAAATTAAAGATCAAATTGCTTCTTAAAGATAGAAGCTGGTGCCCCTTACGAGTGTTATTAGCTTTTCTGATGTATATGAAATGAGATTTGAGCTCAGATTCCAATACATCAATATAAATTAAATAATTCATACCTGATCATATTTATTATTTATTAATATTCCCATATTTTACGTTACAACAGTGCTAACCACTGCACCACCGTGCTGCCCACGGTATTTTTAAGTCCGGCCGCTGCCGCCCCCCAGGGTCGAAACACCCCTCTCTGGCCAACCTGTCTCCACCTTTCCAAACTTTTTTTTTTTTCTTTCTGGGCCGAACCCCGCCGTCGACCCGCAGGGAAACCCAACCCAGTCTCCCGTGCCCGCCACATCGTCCTCGAACCTCCTTTCTGCGTTGTGCCGTCCCACCGACCCGGTCCAAGCTCTTGCCCTGACGATGCGCTCTGTAGAACTGCGCCAAATTGTCCAGGTCCAATCTCTTTTCTCTTGGCCCCGAACACTCCGACCCCCCGTGGTCGTGCTCCGGGGAACGTCGAAACACGCTTGTTGGCACCGCTCGTTGCCACCGTGTCCTGCGGCTCCTGTCGCTCACCTCCAGGGCCTGCACCATCACCTTGGCCAGGCTCAGAAACCTACCTGGGCTCCTCGCCGCTGCATCCAGTGCTTTCAGTCCCAGTGCTCCACTGTGCTGTCATCGTGTCCTTCGGTCGCTGCTCCTCCTCGGAACATGCACCATCACCCTCGTCGGGCCCGCTCACCGACCTGGGCTCCTCACCGCTGCATCCCGTGCTCTCAATGTTGGTGCTCTGCTGCGCTGCCACCATGCCTGGCTCTTGTTGTGTAGTCTCTGTATTCAGCTGTTGCTCACCTACGGGGCCGTCAGCCTGCCTGGTCTCGTTCGACGCTGCATCGCTTCCACAAGCGGCCATTGCTGCTCCTCCCTGGGACCGTCAGCCTGCCTGGGCTCGCTTGCCCGCTGCGTAGCCTCCACAAACGGCTGTCGCTGCTCACTTCCAGGGCTCTCGACACCACCCTCACCGGTCACATCCTCTGACACCGGCTCCCGGCTGTCGTTCCCAGCACCCACGGTCTCGGTGCTCTGCTGTGCCGTTACCACGTCTTGTTGCCCAGTTAGCGCGCAAACCTCCGCCCTCGGCGGGAAATCGCACGCGGTCGGCCCCACGCTAGCTTTAGCCGTTAGCTCATGCTGGATCACGGACTCTCTCCACTCCACCAAAGCCAGAACCTCCTCCAACGGCTTCGGCACCTCAGGTCTCTTCAACGTGCGCTCCAGCCAAATGTCGCTTGTGCCATAGGCCAACCCTTCCCTCACCATGTCGACCTCCATAGTCCCAAACCTGCAATTCTTAACTCAGCTACAAAGCCTCACCAGAAACGATGTAATGGACTCGCCCGTCGGCTGTCTAAGGTTCAGGAATTCGCATCTTCTCCTGACGAGAGTGACAGAGTCCTCGCACGCGTAACCCATTATTCAAAATAACACCGATTTTTCTCATTGCCAAATGTTATGTCTGAGAAATGACTGAGAACGAGGCGAGTCTTCATGCAGCAAACAGCTAACTTTCTTCTTCTTCTTCTTCTTCTTCTTCTTCTTCTTCTTCTTCTTCTTCTTCTTCTTCTTCTTCTTCTTCTTCTTCTTCTTCTTCTTCTCTCAGTTACTGGTGGATAGCAAACAACTGAAAGGTGCTGTTTTATGAAAATATTTAGACAGGTTCGTGAGAAGTCGGTGCACAGGAAAGAAAGTGACACACTGAGACCAAACTGCTAGAATAAACTGTATCTTTTATTCCCCACAGTGACAGATCTCCTTCATCACATACACAGGATCAATGCATTTCAAGTAACACATCATTTTCATGCATTTCATGTCATTGTTCATCAGCTCTTACCAATGATACAGCAGAGACCGAAGAGCCTTTTATCAGTCTTTTGGCGAGAACGCATTGATCAAAGCTGGGCATCCGCGCAAAAATCCACAGCAGACTCTGGTTTTTAGGAAAACACCTCTGCTTTTTAAAGGGTAAAGTTACGTGTACAACAAAGGAGCCACTCTTCGTTGCCAGGCAACTCCCCCCCCCATGGAATCGCGTAGGGAGCGGGGAGGGCTAATCCCCGCTCTCAGGCGATTACAGCCAGACTCTCAAAACATATATGAACATCTGCTTTATCTCATTGCACACACACACATATATGAGGAATAAAGGCCAAGCCTTTGTTTCATAAACATGCAGCAGTGATTTAAGGAGTAAGGAGTGAAAGACTTGCTGTGCCAGGGAAAACTTGCTGTGCTAGGGAGTAACAGTTTCTAAGAACAGGTCATACTGTCCAGGTCATTGTGTACCTTAAGATAAATTCATCATGGGAAGAGAACTGGATTGTCAAAACATATTAAAAGCAACTGAGAAACAAATCAGGGCACACATTTAAAATACATTTATATTACAGGTGCATACCGCCACCTACTGCACAAGAGTGTGTAACATTATGTCATCTGAGCCCGACCCCTAAATTCTATGACTTAATCCTGTCTTATTTTAAAAAGAGAAAAGAGCCTTTCTCATGATTCTTGTTGCCTCTCCATCTCCATCTGTTCCCAGAATCCCAGTTAATCCCATTCCCGACCAGCCTCTCAAACTTTTTTTTCCATTATCTGTCTTTCATTTCCGTATTTGTGACAGTGTAATAAGATAAGATAAGATAAGATAGGCCTTTATTAGTCCGTGCTCGACATTTTCTTTTACTCCACATTCTCTACATTTGTCACTTTTGCTTTTCCCCATGGTGAATAAAGTGCCGTTTAAACCTGTGTGATCCAGTGAGTCTTGCCATAATGATGTCTTCCCTCCTTTTGGTTGTTATGTAATTATTTATTGCAATAGATTTTTGTATTCTGTAATATGATCTACCTTTATGATCTTCATCCCATCTTTTTTTGCCATTGTTCAGTTCCATTTTTCTTGATTACTGCTTTCCCTTCACCTTTTCCAAGAGACAATGGTATAGTTATCTCTTTTCCAAGAGCGCTTTTTGTTAATTTGTCTGCACAGTCATTCCCTTCAACCCTTCATGTGCAGGAACCCAACAAAACTGAACTTCTTCACCACCCCTGTGTACCCTAAATAAACTGTGATATAGCTCAATCACCAAGTCTTCCCTTGTAGATTTTAGTGTCTGTATGGTTTTTAGCACTGCAAGTGAATCCGTGCACACCACCACCCGGTCTGATCTGACCTCCTCGACCCACTGCAAAGCAATAATTATTGCCACCATCTCTGCTGTAAACACGGATGTATTGTTGGAGAGTCTTTTTTGCGATGGTCACTTTAAACTCTGGGATGTATACTCCAACTCCAACAGAGCCCTCTTTATTCTTTGAACCGTCAGTATAGAGCTGTAAGAAGTTATACTAATTGTTCCTGAGGTAAATGCTTGTTTTAACACCAACTTCACTCATATGTCAATCCTTTTTCCTCATTAGCAGACTAGCGTCTACTTCTATTCCCAGAAACAGCCAAGGGGGAACATTACTCACTGGATTGGTGTTAGCTATATCAGTGGTGTGCAGCCCATACATTCTGGTCCTTCTTTCAATTGTCCACCCAAACCCATGTCCCTGGAAATTAGAGTATTCCCAGCAGTCTTGTAGTGTTATATCCAGAGTGGGCCGTGCCCATCTGATGTCACCCTGTGGGTGGGCACGGCATCCCAGACACACATAACTCACACACCACAGCTAGCCCACCCTGCCTCGCTTAGTGAAGCTCTGGAGTTAGCACTGGAGAGAGAGTTGTTAAGTGGGGATGAGCTGCTGGAGGACACACCCCCAGTGAGAGCAATAATGATGGACACTCAGCATCAGGGAAATGAGGGGTGCAGGACACTGCTCGAGTGTCTGTTGTACAACCTGCTGCCCAAGTTGCTCGCCGCCGCCGTGGTCAGAGATGTTGGGGGTGTGGACAATCAGGACACCTTCTCATGCAATGCCTCAGGCTCTCTTCTGTGCAGGGAAACTTCAGAGGGCCCATATAGGTGGGGAGACATGGGCCCATGGCAATAGTACCCATACCCCATTGCCACGATGGCCGGGGACAGTAATCACTGTGGGCTGGACTCATGTTATGGCCCTTTTCTACTAGTGTCAGTTTGGCCCGGTACAGTGCGGTACAGTACAGTACAGTTCGGCACGCTTGTGTTTCCATTACCTCACAGTAACGCTTGATGTGGGTGGGATTTGTTACAGGAACCCTCCCGTGATGTAAAACACGTGACCCACAGTCAGCACAGTATCAAAACACAAGGTGGCAGGATACGCAGCGACTGCGGTCTCTGGCATTTTTTTTGCCAGAGTAAAGGCAGAAAAGCAGAGCAGAAGGCCATAGGCAGCGAGACGACACACTCTGGAAAAGTACTGGAATATTTAGGAAACTATATAGAGCAGTATAAGCAGAAGACGTGAGGATGCGAACTACATCACGTATAACGGTAAGCTTATGATTACTAATGCTACTTTGCTTTAAGTCTGCCGTGCTGCATTGTAATGTCAGCAAGTTGTCGCTATTTGGTACTAAAATACGTATTCTCTGTGTGTGTGTTTCAGATGGCTCTCTTGTGGCAAAATTATCGTTTCAAATTGTTGGTCTGAGCGTTCAACACAGGCTCCCAGTGAGGAGATTTCACTCCAGCTTCACAAACGCTCAGTGGTTGTAGTTATGGGGTTATATTAGCCGTAAAATATATATTTCAACAGGTAAACAGTACTGAGATAGGCATAATAAGATATATTTATCAATTATGATGCATTGTAAGCCAAAACAAATTGGATCTAGGATTAAAAGCAACTAAAATTGCACAGTCACAAGGTTACATGGAGAAATACATGGATTTACTAGATATACATCATATCGAGTGTTACTGACTACATGTAGATACTGTATAAATATATATTATCAGCATCAACAGTGAACTATACATGTATTCATTTAGTAAAGCGCTGGGAATTTTGACAATAAACCTTTGTACTTTTGGCAGATGGCCCAGACTAAACACTGAGTGCCTTCCCATTCATGTGCCTACACACGTCCCACTGTTGTATTATTAAAATCAAATTTTTTGTACCCTTTTCAGATACGTCTTCTCTGTTGTTTAAAAGGATTAAGTACAAAGGTAAGAGTGATTCAATGCTAAAAGACAGGGGAAGCCGTCTATGAATAATTCAGCAGTTCCATATATCACTTTTGGTGTGATGCAAGTGTGTTCACAGAATTATGCATCGTGATGAAACAAGTTAAATCCATGTAACCTTATCCCATTTTTCTGAAAAACGTCAGTGTTTTGTTCACCTTTTGTTACCCCTTAGCATTCCTGGCAATTTTCCAATGTGGAAAAATAGACTTCTGGTTGAGAAAGAACTGTCATTATTCACCATTACACGCAGATAACATGAAAACATTGCACAGCTGGATTTCCAAAATGTATTTAAATAGTTTGTAGTGGAGGGTGAAACAGGGCATCCTGGCAGAACTAAAAACAATATCTGCCACAGGTCTGTGGTGGACCACTCACAGTTACACAGGGTGAGACTGGACATCCTGGCAGATAAACACATCTGTCACAAGGTCTGTGGTGGACTGTGCCAGTCGATGCATTGTGACATGCACTACACAAAGAGCAGAGATAAACAAACCTATCATCTGGTCAGTCACTGCAACAGATACTGGAGTCAGTTTGTCTTGGCTTGTCCTTGCCACTAATATTACCTTTATCTGCCAAGAATGTGCTGCTAGTCCAGCAAAAGCTAGCAGTACTCAAATACTTTGCAAGCAGTTTCATGAAATGGTCAATCAGAAAGCAACTCATACCGGCTCGGACGCCGCCCGGGCTTACAAGGTCCATGCTGATCTGTTCACACTCCGACAGGCAGTGAAAAGTAAGCTAGGAGCAGGAAGACAAAAGAAGAGGAAAACAGCAACCTTGTGTGTAGCAAAATGGAATGTACGCATTCTGTTGGACAGAACAACATCACAGCGCCCAGAAAGACAGACTGTGCTCGTGGCCCTGGAAATGAACAGGTACAATGTAGACATAGCTGCACTTAGTGAAACAAGATTGCCTGGATATGACAGCTTGGAAGACCATGGGTACATCTTCTTTTGGAGTGGGAGATCAACTCAAGAAAGGAGAGAAGCAGGAGTGGGCTTTGCAGTTAGAAAGGAGATAGCAGCAATGCTTGATGAGGAACCGGTGCCAATCAATGACAGGATAATGACTATGAGACTTCCACTACAGCGGAAGATGTATGCCACACTCATCAGTGTGTATGCCCCAACAATGACCAACACAGAGGAGGGGAAGGAAAAGTTCTACAGTGATTTACGTGAGACTATCAGGCGTGTACCGACTGATGACAGGCTGATACTCGTTGGAGATTTTAATGCCAGAGTTGGTTCGGACACAGAGAAATGGAAAGGAGTGCTCGGCAGTCATGGAGTAGGCAAGTGCAATGCTAATGGAGAACTTCTACTTGCACTATGTTCAGAGTACAACCTTGTAATAACCAACACTCTATTTAAGCACAAGGACATACACAAGAAGACATGGATGCACCCAAGATCCAAGCACTGGCACTTATTAGACTACATCATAGTCAGGCAGAGAGACAGAAGGGATGTATTGGACACCAGAGCAATGAGAGGTGCAGACTGTGGCACTGATCATGTTATGCTGAGAACTAGATTAAGGATTTGGAAATGAAAACAGCACTGCAGGACAGGTGCGAAGCCACCACAGAAGCTAAACACTAGTGCACTGAAAGGACAAAAAAAGCAGGAAGAACTTACACAGGAAATGGATAAAAACTTGAAAGACTGGGACAGCAACAACTCAGAGAATGACATAGAAGAGAAATGGGCAACACTGAAGGATACGGTGTATCAGACTGCGAGTGATGTCTTAGGCTACCCTGAGAGGAAACATCAAGATTTGTTTGATGAGCATGATGAACACCTGAAGAAACTACTAGAAGTGAGGAATACAGCTAGGCAGGAAAACCTACAGCGTAACACAAGGTCGAAGAAGAAGAAATACTCAAAGGCTCAGAGTGAGCTACAGAAGTACACCAGAGAGATGAAGTCCAACTGGTGGGATGAAAAAGCGGAGGAACTTCAATCTGCAGCAGACAGGAAGGACATGAAAACATTCTTCACAGGTTTGAGAGAAATCTACGGCCCTAAACCAACAGGATTGATCCAACTAAAGGCTATGGATGGAGAAACAGTTTTGCAGGAGAAAGACAAGATTCTGGACAGATTTGCAGACCACTTTCACCAACTACTAAACAACCCTAGAGATCTCACTGAAGATGCTAAAGAAGCTCTAGTGCAGCGACCAGCTGTATCAAGTCTGGATGAACCACCAAATTTTGATGAACTAGTGGCAGCTATCAGGACAACACAAGATGGTAAAGCTCCAGGAAGGGATGGAATTCCAGCAGAAGTGTGGAAATTTGGTGGTGTTCAGCTGACCAACTGCCTGCACAAGCTCATCCAAGAGATATGGGATGCCCAGAAAGTACCTCAAGAATGGAAGGATGCAAGCATTGTGCCTTTGTTCAAGAAAGGTGACAGGAAGGATTGTGGAAATTACCGAGGTATATCACTACTAGCCACTGTTGGTAAGATTCTCACACGTGTACTACTTAACAGACTCAGTGAACACATCTCGCAGAATGTACTACCGGAAACCTAGTTAGGCTTTAGATGTGGAAGAAGCACAATGGACATGATTTTCTGCTTGAAACAGGTTCAAGAAAAGTGTATCGAACAGAACATGCCGCTTTATGTAGTCTTCATAGACTTCAGTAAAGCCTTCGATACTGTTTCGCGACAAGGACTTTGGCAGGTACTCAAGAAATATGGTTGTACAGAGAAGTTTGTCAGCCTGATCGAGGCACTCCATACAGGTATGCAAGCAAACATGGCAATGAGTGGTTCAGTATCTAAAGACTTTTCGATAAGCAACGGGGTGAAACAAGGGTGTGTGCTGGCACCTACACTCTTCTCGCTATATCTGGCAGCCATGCTTGAGGTGGCCTTCAAAGACACTTCAGAAGGAATATATATTCAAAGAAGGAAAGAAGCAGACTTGTTCAATGTGGCACAGTTTAAAGCCAAGAGTAAGACATTGATAAAGATAGTAAGAGAAATGCTCTTTGCCGACGACAGTGCTCTAGTTGCACACAAAGTGGAAGATATACAATCTTTAGTGGAGAAATTTGCAAGAGCAGCTAGCCAATTCAGCCTCCAAATCAACATCAAGAAGACAGAGTGCCTTTATCAACCACCAAAGTTCCAATTATCAACATCACTAGCAGAAGAGATCAGCATTGGTTCAGAGCCACTAGTCAAGTGCAAGACTTTCAAGTATCTAGGAAGTACTGTTTCAGAGAATGCTAGGCTGGAGGATGAACTATCTCTCAGAATGGGAAGAGCGAGCGCTGTCTTTGGAAACTTGAGGGAGAGACTGTGGAACAATCGACATGTGTCAATCTGTGTGAAATGCTAAGTGTACAGAGCGACAGTACTGGCTACTCTATTGTACGGTGCTGAAACTTGGACTGTCTACAGAGTGCAGGTGAAGAAACTCCACGCGTACATGATGAGACACCTTCGAGCCATAATGAACATCTCATGGAAAGACAAGATAACCAACTTAGAAGTGTTGAAACGAGCTGGTCTACCATCAGTGGAGGACATGCTAATACAGATGAACCTGAGATGGCTCGGACATGTTGAGAGGACGGACCACCAGCGTCTCCCTCGGCAGTTACTCTACTCACAGTTATGCAAGGGCAAACGCAATCAGGGTAGACCAAGGCTCAGATTTAAAGACACTGTAAAAAGAAACTTGAAGAAGTTGGACATAGACAGGAGTTCCTGGCAGCAGAAGGCTAAGGACAGAACTGTGTGGAGGAATCTGATCAGACCTAAATGAAACAGTCATTGTCGCCCATGACAGACTGCTATGATGATGATGAACCACAATGTCAGGATACGTTGCATCACAAGATTTTGTTGGTCCAAACTGCTCCCATCACCTACAGTCGTGAACAACTCTGGACACACTGTATTAGCCTGTGTGGTTTTTTGGTGAGGAATTTGGACATGTGGACAGTTAATATCACTGTTAAAAATACTGGGAGATTCATATAATATAACTAAACAATTAAAAATGAAGACTTTTTTCAAATTTTCTGTAAAATGTAATTAACAGTGAGGAGAAATTAGGACCCCCCCCAGCTTTTTTAGGACACTCCCACATTCATTCCCACCTAAAATGAATAAAGTAAATGTTTTATACAAATAAAATCTTAACCAGTGATACATAGATATGAACATTTCTTAATACAGAAGTGACTATTTCATGGTGTCCTAATTATTTCACATGACTGTAAACCTTGGTCTTCACCTACTGACTTTTAAAGTGTGTCTAAGTAATTATTAGACTCCATAACACACTTCAATGGCAGTCTTCCAACGCTTGTTTGGGGAAAGATCTGAAAAAAATTGGTTGTAACAGACAAAACACAATCATGATGCCAACGGTCACTGGTTTATTACAAGTTTCAGCAAAATTAGTCCATCCATCCATCCATCCATCCATCTTCTTCTGCTTAATCCTTTTCGGGTTGCGGTGGGGCTGGAACCTATCCCAGCATCTTTGGGCCTCTCGATAGGCAGGGTACACCCTGGACAGATCGCCAGTCCATTGCAGGGCCAACACAGAGAGACAGACAACCATTCACTCTCACAGTCATACCTAAGGACAATTTAGAATCCCCAGTTTGATGCCAATTAACCTAACTTGCATGTTTTTGGCATGTGGGAGGAAACTGGAGAAATCCCGGAGTAAACCCACGCAGACACGGGGAGAACATGCAAACTCCACACAGATCACTGTTGGTCGGGGGCTGGGATCGAACCCAGGATCCCCCGGCCAAGGGTGAGTTGCTGTGCTGCCACAGTGCTAACCACTGCATCACCGCGCCGCCCTGCAAAATTAGTCATAGTTTTGTTTTCCATGTGTACATGTTAAAAGAGACGTGGGGAGACTGAGTCACACACACCGGCCACACGTCGCGAGGTTGCCCAGTACAGCCAGGAAATCCTGACGGAAGGCAACACTTTGAGCCATCCCCTCCCTTCATAAGGCGGCTTCTTGCTGCCTTGCTTCACGAGATTCCTCAGCAAGCCGGTTGATGGTCTGCATCAACTGGGCAAATGCTTCACCAAGCTGCTCAAGCTGTTTATGGTGCAGGTCGAGACATTCACGTTGCAGTTCGAGCTGCTGTTCTTGGAGCTGCACCTCGTCACCATGCATCTCGGTAAACACAGTGGCAAGCTCCGCTGTGGGGTGGCTCCTTTTCCTCTTGCTTACATGGAAGACAGAAATGGGTGGTGGTCAGTAAAAGCAAGTGAAAAACATATATACGGTAAATACACTTGTGAAAGCCAAGTGGTAGGGTGTGACAAAAAGGCTTTGTTGTTCTATATAAGCACTGCGCATCAGTACAGCAGATTTTGCGAGCGCCAGATTTATATTTAAAATAACTTAACGGGCCGCAGTACGATGGACACAGCATGGATCTGTGTGCATCGTGTTTCAGAAAAATGAATTTGGCGTTCTCCAAAAGCTTTGAAACAAAAGTGCGGGGAAAACAATGGTGGGCCAGCCCAGGATTACTGCCAGCTTCTGGCCCAAAAAAAGGCACACGGACGAGTCAGTACCGGGCACGGGACTCTGGCAAAATTTCACCCTGGATCCGCAACGGTTGACAAAAAACGAGCTCCACCGGGGAAACTGCCAAATCTTCCTTGGGTGCAGAGCGCAACCTCAGTAGGACCCAAGGCAGGCGATCAACCAAATTTGTGTACGTTAACGAGGCTCTGAGTGCTGCCTTAATTGACCTGTGAAACCTCTCGCACAAACCATTAGCCTGCAGGTTGTATGCGGTGGTCCGGTGGATTTTGACCTCCAGGTTCTCAGCCATCGCAGAGCAGAGTTCAAAAACAAACTGCGTACCCCTGTCAGAAGTGATGTCCAACAGGGACTTGAAACGTATGATCCACGGTGAAAAAAAATGCACGGCCACATCAGCAGATGTGGTGGAAGCCAGCAGAACTGCCGCTGGCCAATGCGTAGTGCGGTCCACTGTTGTCAAAAGGTGCGTGACACCCTGCGATGGCGGGAGAGGACCCACTAAATCCCCGTGTATGTGGTCAAACCTCCTGCTTGTAATTCGGAAAGGCTTCAAGGGGGGCTTTGGCGTGCCTCTGGACCTTAGCCCGTTGGCACACAACTCACGCTGCGGCCCACTCCTTCACATCCTTGTATAAGCGAGGCAAGTTGAATTTGGACCCCATCAGTTTAACCGAAGCCCGTACGGCAGGATGTAAAAGAAAGTTTTTTATTGTAAGTTGGCAACTTTTTCTTGTAAATTTGCAACTTTTTTCCTACAAATTTGCAGCTTTTTTCTTTCTAAATTTGCAACTGTTTCTTTTAAATTTGCAACTTTTTTCTTGTAAATTTGCAACTCTACAAATTTGCAGCTTGGTTCTAAAAATTGACATTTTCTTGTAAATTTGCATCTTTATTCCTATAAATTTACAAATTTTTCCTATAAATTTGCAATTTTTTTCTCCTGAACTTGTAATTTTTCTTTTGTAAATTCTCAATTTTTTCCTATAAATTTGTAACTTTTTACCTTTAAATTTGCAACGTTTTCCTACAAATTTGCAACTGTATTCATATAAATTGGCAACTTTTTTCTCAGAAAAATTGCAACTTCTTACATGTAAATTTACAACCCTTTTCTTATGAACTTGGGATTTTTCTCTTGTAAATTTTCAACTTTTATCTTGTAAATTGTCAGATTTTCCTGAAAAATTGCATATTTATTCCTGTAAATGAATCGTAAATTTGCAACTTTTCTTCCTAAAAATTTGCAACTTTATTTTGTCAAAAATTTGCAACTTTTTTCTTGTACATTTGCAACCTTTTTTTTCTTATGGACTTGTGTGTCAACGATGGCCCTCATGAGCCATCAATGAGACGCCGAATGCCAGCTGATGAGTTTGCATAATTTATTAACAAAAGACAAATGACAAAATAATGAGCCATGGGGGGCAAAAACACAACTAAGGTTCGACTCAGATACAGGAATACATATTCTCAGGAAAAACACTTGCAGGAACAAATGGTAGAAGAAGGAATGTTCAACAAGGTCACAGCCCCGAGCAAACAGAGCTGCTCCCTTAAATAGGGCTTGACAGATTGATCAGCTGATGGAGTCATCAGCTGATTGGGATCCAGCCATCCCGTGGAGCTTGGCTTCTGACAGCTGGAAACATCACCGAGACGCTGTCAAAATAAAAGCACGGAGGCCAAGAGGTGCGCTAGAGGAGAGAACGGGAAACTACTGCTCAACCCGAGTGCAGACAGAGTCAGCACACGGACCATGACAGTTGCCCCCATTCACGATGCGGAGTCTAGATGCAGTGGAACATCCCCCCCCCACACACACACACACCTGGAAGGTCCACAGGACCGCCCCAGGGAGGGAGGAGGGGGGGAAAGGCCAAGGAGGGCCAGAACCCAACCTAATCACAGAAAAGAAAAAAAAAAACTCAAAATCACAAGCAGAACCTCAGAAGACAGAAACTCAGTGCAGGCACAAAATTGCAGCATGTCCCATAATAACAGGGGGAAAAAAAAAAATCACATGGCACAGAGCAGCGATACATACACTACCGTTCAAAAGTTTGGGGTCACTTAGAAATGTCCTTATTTTTGAAAGAAAAGCACTGTTTTTTTCAATGAAGATAACTTTAAACTAATCAGAAATACACTCTAATATCTAATATACATTGCTAATGTGGTAAATGACTATTCTAGCTGCAAATGTCTGGTTTTTGGAGCAATATCTACATAGGTGTATAGAGGCCCATTTCCAGCAACTATCACTCCAGTGTTCTAATGGTACAATGTGTTTGCTCATTGCGTCAGAAGGCTAATGGATGATTAGAAAACCCTTGTGTAATCATGTTAGCACAGCTGAAAACAGTTTAGCTGGTTAGAGAAGCTATAAAACTGATCTTCCTTTGAGCAGGTTGAGTATCTGGAAATTTTTTTTTATTTCAAATACAAATCATTATTTCTAACCTTGTCAATGTCTTGACTATATTTTCTATTCATTTTACAACTCATGGTGGTAAATAAGTGTGACTTTTCATGGAAAACACAAAATAATTGTCTGGGTGACCCCAAACTTTTGAACGGTAGTGTACAATTCGGCGTACAAATACCACACAAGAGAGGAGGAAAAAGAAGAAAAAAAAACACACGCTACCTGGCGGTGACATACAATAGTTCAATAAGGACAGCTAGACGGGCACATCACCAAATACAGAGTACAAAAAAAGACCACGCACAGAGCGGCGATATAGGCCAAAAACAGACACAAAAAACAACCCTCAGACTACAGAGGAGAGGAAAAAACAACACACGCTAAAGAGCAGCAATAAACAGTTCCAAAAAGTCCAAAACCCCAAACACAAAACATCCCAATTCATACAGAGGAGGGAAAAACAGGGATGACGACAGGCAGAGCATAACGAAGTAAAAAAACAACAAGTTCAGGTGGTCTGCCTGCGTCTAGCGTCCAGATCGCCAATAGGGGAAAAAGGATTTGTTCGGGCGGTCCTCCCCAGTCTCAGGCCTGGAGAAACAGAACCTCAGGCAGCCGGACCAGGTCGCCGAACAAACAAGGCAGTCCTTCGGGTGGCCGACCCGGAACGCCGAACCGGAGAAGCAATCTCCCGGGTGGCCGACCCACGTCTTTTGGCCAAAAGGGCTGGAGCGGAAAGCACGGAGGCGGCTTCCCTACCGAGAGGGATAGCGAGGGAGAGCCGAGCCGAATACGGGGAACCCCAGCAGCACCCAGTGGAGAAGGATTGGGGAAAGGATGAGGGACCAGTCCGGCGTCAGACGGCAGAGGATCTGCAGCTCCTCCACCGACCTCAAACCGAACCAGTGCTGCGCCCCTGCTGGACCCCTTGTTCGAGTCAGCGCTGCACCCACGACGGACCCCGACTGGGTCAGGGCAGCGTCTATGACGGACCCCGACTAGACCAGCATAGCACCCACGATGGACCCCGACTGGGCCGGAGCAGCACCAGAGACGGCCTCCAACCCCGAACCCGGAACCTCCAGCACAGCAACCGGGATGGACTCCGCATTGGTGACCCTGGGAGAAGGCTCAGGAGAAGAAGGAGAACCGGGATCAGGATCACCGGCAGAAACAGAGCCCGGCGAGACAAGCTCGGATGCAGCGGACGGCTGCACCCGGCTCGTTTCCCCGAGAGGCAGGCAAAAATGCTCTAGAGAAGATAAGAGAAAGACAAAATCGAGCACTTGCCTGATCTCGAGTTCTGTCGCCGTCCAGGACTTCGATGATCCGGGTTCAGTAGGAAGAAGGTTCTCCTCTGGTTCCCACTCAGTTACGGCGGGCTCCATAACCGGCATGATGGTCTTCACAGTCTGAGGACCCCCTGACCCTGACGTCCATGCCGAACACCCGCACGGCGTGGTGGCAGGAGATCCATGACCTGCTGGGTCGAACAGCTCCTCCAAGGAGACCTGGGGACGCTTCGTCGTCGGCACAGGCTCCAGGTGGCAATCCGCCCTCCTCCTCTGTCCATGACATGGCTGCGGGGCCGGACCCAAACTCTCCGGGACCGCAGGCTCCCTCTTCAACCGGCGGTGTAATCCAGACCGCAGGGAACGCTCAACGGAAGGAGACACAGAGGCAGCAGGTTCAATGTTAGAGGCTACAGCAGGTGGAGGGACCTCAGGGGACTGCAAACCCCGAACTCCACCCCCAGGAGTCAGACAAGGCAAATCACAAGGACGAGGGGAAGAATGAAATTGCACTTGCCTTTCCTCCGGAGTGCCAATGGTGCCTGTTGTAGCGAGCTGAGCTCTTCCCTTTCCCCTCCAGATGGTGATGAAAGGCCCCCCGGGAAGATGAGGAGGAGCCACCTACAGAGGATCGGGGACAGGCATCGCCGCAGCAGGACTCACGGAGCTCACAGCAGCCGGGGAGAGCGTCGAGGAGGAGGAAGAAACAGTCGAGGTGGACCGGGGATGAGGCGCATATAACCCGGAGACGGCAGCGGCTGTTATACCCCTCTGATGGTACACAGGAGCATCAGCTGACTGGGAGATGGAGTCTCTCCGACGACCTGGCACTGGATCCAAACGGGGTTCTTGCTGAGGCTTATTTGGAGCATGGCGGCGAAGTTTACTGGCTGATGGCGAGACGAAGATGGGACCAGGAAAACATGGCACCTGGGCTGGACGGGTGACAGGATCTGAATCCCGAGGCGAGGAGCGGGGATGCCTCTCTGTCGGCTTC
The DNA here is from genome assembly GCA_020510985.1 of Pholidichthys leucotaenia. Lineage (NCBI taxonomy): Eukaryota > Metazoa > Chordata > Actinopteri > Cichliformes > Pholidichthyidae > Pholidichthys > Pholidichthys leucotaenia. Next base: position 193,649,143 of record CM035838.1, read on the forward strand.
CTGCCGGGGTCTCCCTCCAGTCTGCAGATCTCCACCCTCATCGGGGACGCTGTACTCAAGGGAGAAGGGGAGGGTTCCTTGGCTGCCTTCTCGAGCGCTCTCTTGATCAACTCTTTTTGCACCATAATCCACATCACCATCTCCTTTCCTTCCGGAAAAGAGGTGAGGTGATACTTTAATAAAGTCCTCTGGGCGAGAAACAGGTAGTCATGTGCCGCATGGGTGGGCATGAGGAGACAGGCCTTGGCCAGGTAGCCATCTATCTCCTGAAACCACTCAAGGCAAAACCCACGCTCGAGAGCGGACATACTAACACCATACAAGCTCCAGCGAAGGGAAAAAAACTCAAGCCCACGGCAAACTCACAGTGACCATCGTCTCATTCTGGCTGCGACCTACTGTCAACGATGGCCCTCACGAGCCATCAATGAGACGCCGAATGCCAGCCGATGAGTTTGCATAATTTATTAACAAAAGATAAATGACAAAATAATGAGCCATGGGGGGCAAAAACACAACTAAGGTTCGACTCAGATACAGGAATACAGATTCTCAGGAAAAACACTTACAGGAACGAATGGTAGAAGAAGGAATGTTTGACGAGGTCGCAGCCCTGAGCAAACAGAGCTGCTCCCTTAAATAGGGCTTGACAGATTGATCAGCTGATGGAATCATCAGCTGATTGGGATCCAGCCGTCCCGCAGAGCTTAGCTTCTGACAGCCGGAAACACCACCGAGACGCTGTCAAAATAAAAACCTGGAGGCCAAGAGGTGCGCCAGAGGAGAGAACGGGAAACTACCGCACAACCCGAGTGCAGACAGAGTCAGCACACGGACCATGACATTATGCCTTTTCTCTTGTAAATTTGCAACTTTTTTCTATAAATTTACATTTTCTTGTGAATTTGCAACTTTCTTCTTCTAAATTTGCAACTGTTTCTTTTAAAAATGCAACTTTTTTCTTGTAAATTTGCAGCTCTACAAATTTGCAACTTTGTTCTATAAATTTATATTTTTCTTGTAAATTTGCATCTTTATTCCTATAAATTTGTAACTTTTCTTGTAAATTTGCAAGTTTTTTCCTATAAATTTGGAACTTTTTCCAAAAAATTTGCAACTTTTTCTCCTGAATTTGCAATTTGTCTTTTGTAAATTCTTAACTTTTTCCTATTGATTTGCAACTGTATTCGTATAAATTGGCAACTTTTTTCTCTAAAAGACTGCTACTTTTTACCTGTAAAATTACAACCCTTTTCTTATGAACTTGGGATTTTTCTCTTGTAAATTTTCAGCTTTTATCTTGTAAACTGACATATTTTCCTAAATAATTGCAAATTTATTCCTGTAAATTAAACGTAAATGAGCAACTTTTCTTCCTAAAAATTTGCAACTTTTTTCTTGCAAATTTGCAACTTTTTTTTTCTTATGGACTTGTGATTTTTCCCTTGTAAATTTGTGTATGCTAAATTTAGGGAAATTGGCTCAAATGCTAAGTGGTTAAAAGAAAAAATTCAAGCCTACAAGAAAAAAGTTGCACATTTTTGATAAAAAGTTTGCAGATTGATAGGAAAAGGTTGCAAATAATTGCAATTTTTAACGAAATTCTCTGTGTCGTTTCTGTCCTGGAATGTTTGTGGACTGTATGGCGAAGAGCTCCTTGGTTCCATCAATATGGATTTCCTCCCCATTTTTGCACTGCTGCTGTTTTTCCGCCGGCTCTGTGTCTCTCAGGTGAGTGCGATTGTGATCATGCCGGGCAGAATGCAATACTCCAGGGACATGTTGCTGCATTTAAACACGGATGATGCACCGTCTATGATTGAGTCTATGCCGGACTTTATTTTGAGAGACGTTCATGGACACAGCGATGAAAAGAGAGACAAGAGGAGGAGGCGCGGAAAGTGTGGAGGCGTGAAACTACGCCTGAGGAAATGTCAGTTTGGTAACATTCCTCTTCCTTCCATGATTTTGGGGAACGTACAATCTCTGAGGAACAAGGTGGATGAAATTCAGGGGAATGTACGCTACCAGAAAGACTTTAGGAACTGCTGTGTCATGGCTTTCACCGAGTCTTGGCTTAATGTGCATGACCGGGACGCGGACCTGTGGATTGATGGCTTTGGAGCCCCACTCCGCTCGGATCGGCAGGAAGAGGTAAAGGGGAAATGTCAGGGGGGCGGTATATGTTTATATATTAATAAACAGTACTGCACATCTGTCACGGTCAGAGAGCGCATCTGTACACCCGATGTGGAGCTTCTGTCCGTATCGCTACGCCCCTTTTATCTGCCTCGCGAGTTCCCCCAACTTTTCATCACAGCTGTTTACATTCACCCGAGGGCAGACGCTGACTCCACCTCCAGCACCGTCTTTGATGTGGTACAGCGGCTGCAGTCTATTTCCCCCAGAGGCGCCAAACTTTATTCTTGGGGATTTTAACCATGTTTCTTTAAAGAAGACACTTAAAAACTTTTATCAGTATGTCTCCTGCCCAACCAGGCGAAAAAAGACATTGGACCTGTGCTACGGATCCATAGAGAGGGCCTATAAATCACTCCCCCTTCCTCCTTTAGGATCCTCAGATCACAACTGTGTACATCTGTTGCCCACGTATAAAACTGCTCTCAGAAGAGGCAAGGTGGAGACCAGAGACATAGATGTGTGGTCAGAGGATTCAGTGCACTGCCTCCAGGAATGTTTTAACTGTACAGACTGGAAGATGTTCACACTGTCCTGCGGAGATGATTTGGACTCTTTGGTGGACGTCACATGCTCAACCATGGCTTTCTGTAAAAATATGATCGTTCCACGTAAACATGTCAAAATATATCCCAGCAACAAGCCATGGGTTACAAAATCAGTTAAATCCTGCTTACAGAGGAAAGCACTTGCCTTTAAACAGGGGTCTGTTTCTGAGCTACAGGTTGCCACAAAAGAGCTGAAGGCCAAAATTTTAAGAGCAAAACAGAATTATAAATCAGAGTTGGAAAGTAAGATGGCAACAAAGAGACTTGGTTCAGCCTAGGCCAGTATGAAAACTATTGCAGGCCTTCAGAGCACAGAGCGCAGTAATTGTGTGTTTTTAGATGGTTTTAATTCAGACACAGAGCTGGCTAATGCTCTTAATTGTTTTTATGGTTGTTTTGACTCCTTTGATTTTAGCACTGAAACTCAAGATTTGAAACAGAAACTCAAAGACAATCAGCACTTTAATATTGAGGTGCAGGATATTAAAAGAGAGTTCTGCGCTGTAAAAGTGAACAAAAGTCAGGGCCCTGATAATATATGTGGGCGCTTGGTAAAGTCCTGTGCACATGAACTGAGTCCTATATTTCATTACATTTTCAATAAGTCCTTACAGACACAACACGTGCCTAAGATCTGGAAAGAAGCCGTGGTTGTTCCCGTTCCAAAATCCAGCTGTCCTAAAACGGTAAACGACTTTAGACCAGTTGTCTTGACTTCAATTTTAATGAAAATTTTTGAAAAACTGGTCAGATGTGAGGTCCTAAAGCAGACTGAGCATGCATTGGATCCTCTGCAGTTTGCCTATAGGCCTCACAGAGGAGTGGAGGATGCCACTGTCACTCTGTTTAACATGCTTTTTAAACATCTGGATTTTAATGGGACACATGCCAGGCTTTTATTTGTGGACTTTTCCTCCGCCTTTAATACAATCCAACCTCATATTTTAGTTGAAAGGCTCATGCAACAATTTGATTTGAGCAATAATCTGGTGGGGTGGATTCTGGATTTCTTAACCAACAGGACGCAGAGAGTAAGTGTCAATGGTACATTGTCTGACCTAAAGTGCTCTTCTACTGGCTCTCCTCAGGGGTGTGTGTTGTCACCACTACTCTTCATCCTGTACACAAACATGTGTCAGAGCAGACATGACAACAGACACATTATAAACTATGCTGATGATTCAGTTATTGTCAGTCTCCTCCAGGATGGTGAGAGTGGCCACGGCCCAGTAGTTGATGATTTTGTTCACTGGTGTGAGGATTCCTACCTGCAGCTGAATACGACAAAAACTAAAGACATGATTATTGACTTTAGGAGGAAAACTCCCAGGCACAAAGTCACCGTACTAAAAGGTCAGACCACCGAATGTGTACAATCCTACAAATATCTTGGGACGATTATTGACAGTTATTTAAACTTTGAAGAGAACTGTGAAAGGGTGTGCAAAAAGGGTCAGCAACATTTGCATTGCTTGAGGAAACTTGCACGCTTCCAAATTGACTGAACCATAATGACAATGTTTTATCGGGCTTTTATTGAATCTGTTTTATCTTTTTCTTTAGTGTCATGGTTTGGTCAGATAAAACTGAAACAGAGGAAATCCTTGGATCAGGTAGTTAGATGGTCCAGTCGTTTGCTTGGTGAGTCACAGCTGAGCCTGACATCCCTGTACACCAGACAGGTACAGAGGATGGCTACCTCAATTTTAAATGATGACTCCCACCCTTTGCACTGTAACTTTCAGCTTTTTCCCTCAAGACGAAGGTTTGCTGTCCCAAAAAGCAAAACCCAGCGCTACAAAAACAGCTTTGTTCCTGCTGCTGTCAAAGAGTTGAACAAGTTGTAACAATATATTGCACATAATTTAGGTACCTATTTATTAACTCCTTTCTCTCATCTCTTTGTCTTTATACCCTGACCGATGGAGCCTTAAGTATTTTTAAGTATTTTTATCATGTTTATAGTCAGCTTCATGTGTGCCTGTGTTTGTGTTTATGTTGATTGTAAATGTGGCTTGTAAATATGGATGTCACCAGACTGCAAAACAAATCAACCTACGGGTACAAATAAAGTAACCTGAACCTGAACTTGAAATAGTTGAGAAAAAATTAAAAAAAAAAAACCTAAAAGAATAAAGTTGCAATAAACGCCACACGAGTAGGCTGCCTTTTTGCAACAGCGGATCAATTTCTTCCTATTTCTATTTTCTACCTGACTCTCTTGCTAATTTTTCTGTTTCGGCGACACCTTGATCCATCACAGACACGTAGATCGCCCAAATGTCTCCTGAGCCAGCGGACGGACCCACTGTTTCTTGTAGGAGGCAGTACAATAGGGACCAGCTGTTAGCACTTATCCGGCCCACGATGCTAACGCAAAAACTCGACATACCGGGAGAAATAAGACGGAAATGGCATGGATGTCGTGCTGGAATAAGACAGCGGGCGAGGAATATAAGGTACAGACCCACCCTCTCATCCGTTATTATGGGGAATGTACGATCGCTACTCAGAAAAACAGATGAGCTTGCGGCTATCTCCTGCTACGAGAGCATATACAGAGAGTGTAGCCTGATGCTATTCACGGAGACATGGCTAAGAGAACTAGCAACAGATGCTAACATTGAACTGGAGGGTTTCCACGCAATACGGGCAGACCGAACACCAGACAGTGGGAAGGCAAAGGGCGGAGGAGTGATGATGTATGTCAATAACAACTGGTGCAGACCGGGACATATCACGGTTAAACAACAACACTGCAACAAAGACATGGAGTTGCTAGCTGTTAGCATGCGGCCTACATATCTCCCAAGGGAATACTCACACGTGATCTGCATTGTTATTTATGCAAATCCAACGGCGACCACTGGGACAGCGCGTGACGTCATCCACTCAGTAACTGGCAGGCTGCAGACAGAACACCCAGATGCTCTTCTCCTCTTCTTAGGTGATTTCAACCATATTTCACTGTCTGCCATTCTACCCACGTTCACCCAGTATGTCACATGCCACACTAGAGACAATAAAACACTGGACTTATCTACGCAAACACTAAGGATGCGTACACCTCATCGCCACTCTCCCCACTCGGGAGATAGGATCACAACTTGGTTCATCTCCTGCCGGTGTACAAACCCCTAGCGCACAGACAACCTCCGGTCATGCGCACAGTGAAGTTATGGTCTGAGGAGGCAATGGACGCTCTAAAGGACTGTTTTGAAACCACTGCCTGGGAGCAGTTCTGCGATCCACATGGTGAGGACATCGATGGCCTCACTCACACCATCACGGACTACATCAGCTTCTGTGTGGACAACACCGTACCCACCAAGATCATACGGTGTTGCTCGAACAACAAACCCTGGATCAACCCTGAGATAAAAATACTTCTGAGAGAGAAGAAGACGATCTTCAGGTTGGAGAACAGGGAGATGCTGAAGTCCGTACAGAGGGAGCTGAGGAGGAAGATCAGAGAAGGCAAGGACAGCTTCAGGAAGAAGGTGGAGGACAAGCTGCAACAGAGCGACATTGGTGGGGTCTGGAGAAACCTTAAAACCATCTCTGGGCTCCAGAATACCGCCCCGCCCCCCAGGCCACGGGGGGCAGGGAGTGGGCGAACAATCTGAACCTGTTTTTTAATAGGTTTGACCAACCACCCTCCCCCCCGACTACACAACAACCACTGCTGCCTCTAAAGACATCGAGTCCTGCTGCCCACACCCCATTCCACTAACACCCCCCACTCCCAACACACAGCCCCCCAACATGACCCTCACTAAGACCCAGGTGAGGACGGAGCTGAGGAAGATCAAGGCGAGGAAGACGTCGGGACCGGACGGCATCAGCGCAAAGCTCCTCAAGTCCTGTGCAGACCAGCTGTGTGGGATTGTGGAGCTCATCTTCAACCTGAGCCTGAAGCTGGGGAGGGTACCACAGTTGTGGAAAACAACTTGTGTGGTACCTGTACCAAAGACTTCCCACCCCAAAGACCTGAACAGCTACAGCGCAGTGGCCCTGACGTCCCACATGATGAAGACCCTGGAGAGACTGCTCCTTGCTCACCTCCGCCCCTTGGTGGGACCAGCGATGGATCCACTCCAGTTCGCCTACCAGCATGGCATTGGGGTGGAGGATGCAGTGATCTTCCTCCTTCACCGTTCTCTGTCCCACCTGGAGAAGCCCGGGAATGCGGTGAGGATCACGTTCTTTGACTTCTCCAGTGCTTTCAACACCATCCAACCGATGATCCTGAAGGACAAGCTGCTGTGTGCAGGGGTGGATCATCTTGGATCCTGGACTACCTCACTAACCGGCCACAGTATGTGAGAACCCGGGACTGTGTGTCCGACACGATCATCGGTAGCACGGGGGCCCCCCAGGGAACAGTTTTGGCTCCCTTCCTGTTCACCCTTTATACTGCGGACTTCTCACACAACACAACACACTGCAATCTACAGAAGTTCTCTGACGACTCTGATATCGTCGGCCTCATCTCCAGCGGAGATGAAGCTGAGTACAGAGGACTTATCCAGGACTTCGTGGACTGGTGCCATCGGAACTGCCTCCAGATCAACGCGAGGAAAACTAAGGAGCTGGTGGTGGACTGCCGCAGGCAAGGACAACCCCTCACAGCACCAGTAAACATACAGGGAACAGACATTGAGATGGTGACATCCTACAAGTACCTGGGTGTTCATCTGAACAATAAACTAGACTGGTCACACAATACCGACGCACTCTACAAGAAGGGACAGCGCAGGTTGTTCCTACTGAGGAGACTCAGGTCTTTTGGTGTACAAGGGGTGCTGCTGAAGACATTCTGCGACACGGTGGTGGCATCAGCCATCACTTTTGGAGTGGTCTGCTGGGGCAGTGGCATTACAGCAGCCGATAGGAAGAGACTGAACAAACTGATCAAGAAAGCTAGCTCTGACCTGGGGCAGCGCCTTGACCCAGTGGAGGAGATAGGAGAGAGAAGGATGGTGGCTAAACTGTCATCTCTGCTGGAGTCCGAGTCCCACCCTATGCAGGACATACTGAACGCACTGAGGAGCTCATTTAGCAGCAGACTACATCATCCTAGGTGCGCAACTGAGAGGTTTCGCAAGTCCTTCCTACCTACGGCTGTCAGACTGTATAACCTAAGCAGGGCTGCTCACAGAGATAGCAAAAAAACGTGACGACCTAATAGTATTGAATGCAAAAGACGCAATAGACTTACACAATGGTCCCCTCCAGTATACAACTAGGACAATATCGGTCGCTACGGAGGGTGACAATATGTATGGGTACATACATATGAACCCATATTGTATGGGTTCATACTATGTAGGATAACTAAGTAGACGGTTATGCTGTTTATTCCATCTAGCTACAATGCTCCGCGCTGTGTATATATTGTGTATATATTGTTAAAAGACGTAACAAACTAATAGTTTTTTGAATGCAAAAGATGCAATAGACTTACACAATGGTCCCCTCCGGCATACAACTAGGAAAATACCGGTCGCTATGGAGAGTGAGAATATGTATGGGCACATAATCATACCATGTAGGATAACTAAGTAGACGGTTGTGCTGTTTCATCCCATCTAGCAACAATGCTCTGCACTGTGTGTTTTTATATATTTACATATTTATTCCATCTAGCTACAATGCTCCGCACTGGGTGTTTATATATATATATATATATATATATTATTCCATCTAGCTACATTGCTCCGCACTGTGTGTTCACATATTAATATATTTATTCCATCCAGCTACAATGCTCTGCACTGTGTGTCTGTGTGTGTGTATATATACTGTATATATTTTATAGTAATATGTACATATGTATATTAGCTGCTCTTGCTTGCTTGTTTTTTTTCTTGCCTTCTGATTGTTGCTCTGAGTGTTGCTATCCCTGTGCTGTTGCAATCCTGGAATTTCCCCGTTGTGGGACTAATAAAGGCTTATCTTATCTTATATATATATTTATATATTTATTCCATCTAGCTACAATGCTCCGCACTGTGTGTTGATATATTTATATATTTATATGTACATATGTATATTCACTGCTCTTGTTTTCTTGTCTTCTTGATTGTTGCTCTGAGTGTTGCTATCCCTGTGCTGTTGCAATCCTGGAATTTCCCCATTGTGGGACTAATAAAGGCTTATCTTATCTCATCTTATAAAAAGCTGATTTAGAAGAAAACGGTTTCAAATGTTTTGAGGAAATAGCTGCAAATTTGCAAGAAAAGTTACACCTTTGCAAGGTGAAATTTGCACATTCGCAAGAAAAAGTAACTTTTTTTCTAGAAAAGTTTTAAAATTTACAAGAAAAAAGTAGCAATTTTTTGAAAAAGTTGCATGTTTCCAAGAAAAACGTTGCCCATTTACAAGAAAAGGTTGCAAATTTACACAAACTGCAAATTTATAAGAAAAAAGATACAAATTTACAAGAAAAAAGTGCACATTTTAAACAAAAACCTTGCATATTTACAAGACAAAAGTTGCAAATTTAATGACAAAGTTTGCAGATTGATAGGAAAAAGTTGCAAATAGTTGAGACAAAAAGTTTTAAAATTTACAAGATAAAAGTAGCAATTTTTTTTAGAAAAAAGTTGCACATGGTTCAGAAAAAAGTTGCATTTACAAGAAAAAAGTTGCCAGTTTTTGATAAAAGAAGTTGCAAATTAATAAGAAAAAAACTGCAAATTCATGATAAAAAGGTTACAAATTAACCTGTTAAAATTCCAATGTTGTGACGGCAGCACGTTTCAAATTTTCTGCTGCCACTCAGTGAAGAAAGAATTTGATTTTCTTATTACTTCAATTCGACCGTTTTTGTAGCGTCCCGGTGTGCCGCCTGTCCCTTGGGTGAGATGGTTTGCGGCTTTTCAGAATTATTTAGTGGCATTGAACCTTGGAAGATTGCGGGCACTGTTTGTTCACAACTTGGGAATGGAAGGACAACCTATCCTTAGTACCTTAGGCGAAGGTGGTAGCTTTGAAGAAGTGGATGAGCTAATGGCACAGCATTTTCTTGCCCTGGAAAACGTCATTGTCAGGAGGATACAGTTTCGGCAATGCCACCAGTAGACTGGTGAGTCAGTGCAGCGGTTTGTAGCAGATCTATGTCGGCTGGCAAAGGACTGTCAGTTTTGAGTGTTGGAGGAAGAAATGGTCCACGACCAGCTGGCGGAACATATTGTTTGCCCAGTGATAAGGTTGAAGCTCTTTGCACACTCGGGCGAGCTGACATTAGCCATGTTCATCGAGTTAGCTCAGCAGCTTGAGGCAGCAGAAAAGCTATCACGGGAGCTTGGTGAGAGAGCAGCACACCACCATTTTGAACCACAGTCGATGGCGCAAGCAGTGGACCTGGATCGCGACGGTGGCGCGGAGGATGAAGAATGCTCTAATGCTGGAAAGAGGAGGTCTGCCCCAGGATCGCCCAGGTGTTTGGGTTGTGGATCCACCAAGCACTGTTGTAAGGCTAGAGAGCATCCGGAAAGAGGAAGATGCTGGTGCACATGCGGACTCTTGCATCATTTCACCAGGGCATGTTACAGGTTCGAGCGAGGGGATCAGAGACACATAGAGGATCTCCCCGCTTCACCTCCCACAGTTATTCGCAGTGTATCCCCAAGTACCAACCACCGTTCCTACTGTATGGTGGAACTGGACGGGGAAACAGTGCCGTTGCTGAATGACATGGGAGCGGTGAGATCTGTGTTGAATTGGGTAACCGTGAGGAGTTTCTTCCCACAGTATCGGGTTGGAGAAAAGTAGTTGGGCTGTGGTTTATGGGACCGGCCGGTTCCGCAAGCGATGGACGGAGTTGTGTGGGATGAACCTTTGGCTAGTAATCTGGACAATGAGCAGGACCAATTCCACCCAGGGCCATTGCAGGAGGGTCCCGGTGCCAGCGCCCAAGTAACCTAGTTGAGGGAACTGGGTAGCGCAGTGGGACGCCTGTGATGGCGGGTGGCGCTGAGTGGAGGGCCCGTTCTACTCCCAGAATTTGGCTGGAAGGAACTGGAGAGCAGGGTGTCACAACGGCGATGCCGGCAGCAAAAATGAAAGACAGCAGGGCAGGACTGGCTGGCACGGTGAAACAGCATGCCAAGCAGAGATGCTGGAAGCCAAGTAGGGCCCCTGTGGGGGTTGTGGACGTGGTCCAACTCAGAGAGGTAGCTCGGTCAAGAGGTGTTTGGGGCAAACGCTGACGAGAAGATGGCCAGGGGTGGCTGCAGGTGATGGCTGTTGGGGAGAATGGCTACCTCCTGCTATCTGATGGATCGTGGAGGCGTCCCAATGAGCTGCGGCACACCAAAGAGGAGAAAGAGGTGTTTGGGCTTCGACGTGGGTCATCCCTGGCAGCGAAGAAAAGAAGGTGCACCGGAGGGGAACTGTGTGACGGTTTTCCAGGGGGTGGTTCCTCTACTGGGGCAGACTGATGGTTGGGCAATGTATATAATGCATGATGACGGAATGGGGGATAACCAGGTTGTATATTAGTTCTGTTAATGGGATTGTTTTGTGTTTTATGCTATTTATTTTAGGAACACGATAGTTTTCTGTTTAATGGACTGTGTTTTAGTATAGACGGCAGAATAATCCATCTAGCCGTGTGGGGGTGGAACGCTAGTCCACCTGTTCCCCCCAGCTTTAGCTGTTTTGAGTGAATGTCATAGGCCTTTGAATATTTCTGTTTAGCTTTTAGCACTGGATTCAGGTTCCAAATTGGGCAGGGTCTCGATTGTATGTGTGTTTGTGTGTGTGTGTTTTGGACCATTTTTTGAAGGGGGAGGAGTGTTGTGTTGTTATTGGCACATATTATTGTGTGACACAGGTGGAGGCTCCACCTTTCCGGTTCTGCTGCCACCCAGGGTATCATAGGGCTGTAAGGAAGAGGGGTGGTCTCTTTGGCCTCCTCTCAGCCACACGGCAGCGCCTGTGTAGTGAGAGTGAGTTACTTAATAAAGTCGTGGCCAGTTCAATGTTCGGTCTCTTCCTTGGCTCCTTTTACCAACATAACAATGCCAGCCACAGTTAGAACTGCTAAAGGTTCAAATGCAGCAAAACAGGATTTTCCACAATGAAAGCATGTAAAGGAAGTGGAACAAAGAGTTTAATGAAGCCACTTTATTGTGTGAGCACACAGCCTGCAGCAGCTGATGTGGACAGAAAAGCCCAGATTTGATCAGACGGATGTTTCCAGAATCACCACACAACCACATGGGACAAAAAAGAGCCTCTACAGTGGAAAAAGATACAATAAAGACGCTGGAACTACAGTCAGGCTTTAACACGTGCATGGATGTTGGCGTGTTCAGGCTCACACACGTTAAAGTGATCAGCACACCATGTTTGGTTCTCTACCACCGCAGGAACCTTCTGCAGTTCCTCATTTTAGTCCCTGAAATCCACAAATCATCCCCACAACACACACATCCCCATTCACAGGTGGAACAAAGAGAGAACTGTCTCCCAATATCATCAGAACTCTGTTTTTACCATCATGTTACAGCCCTGACAACAATGGAACTGAAGCACCAATTCTAAGAAGAATCCAGAAAAAAAATGGAAATTAGCAACTTTTTCTAAAAAATGCAACTTTTTTCCTGTAAATATGAAACTTTTTCTTGTAAATTTGCAACTTTACTCGATAAATTTTCTTTTTTTCTGTAAATTTGCAACTTTTTTCCTGAATTTGTAATTTTTCTTTTGTAAATTCTCATCATTTTCTTGTCGGTTTTTAACCCTCATCTGAATTCTGGTTAAATTTTTATTCAGTGTAATTAAATTGTAATTTGTGACTTTTTGAATTTGTAAATAATGTTTTACTTTTTCAATAACAATCGAAGCCTCTCCAGCACCACAGAAACCTTTCCAGGACTGCTATAGTTCCTCATTTTAGTCCCTGAAAATCCCTCTCCAAGATCCACTTTGGATGGTCTGAAGGGGAAAAAAGTTCATTGATGAGAGAAAGATCTCACATTTTAGAAAGAATGCAATGGATGCAAAGAGTGGCAAATTTATGAACAGAAACGTCACCGTTTACAGGAATAAATGATCAAATCTCTGGAAAATGATGAGGATAAAGTCACAAAATTCTCGGGATAAAGTTGCAAATTAATGAGAATAAAGTCACACATTTATGAGAAAAAAGGCTGCAGATTTCTCAAAATAATACTGTAAATTTGCAAAAATAAAGTCAAAAAATTACAACAACAAAGTGATAAAGTTACAGGAAAAAAAGAAGCAAAATTCAGAGACTTAGAACTCTGATTTTTGAAAATAAAATGGCAAATTATGGAAATAAAGTCAAAATTTTTACATTTATGAGAATAAAAGAGAAAAAAGATTCTGACACTCATGAGGATAAAGCAAAAATTTACAAGAATAAAACTGTAAATGTTTAAAAAGTTGTTCAGTTCTGAGAATAAAATTGGGAATTTATTTCCAAGTCAAAAACTGATAAAAACTTGTGAAAATGAAATGAGCTTCATTATGAGAATAAAATTGCAAATTGATTAGAATAAAACTGAAAATTTATGAGAACAAAAATCAAAAAATTCAGAGCATAAACCTGAAAATTTACACAAATAGCCATAAATTTATGAGGATGATGTGACAGATTTATGAGAAATGAAATTTCTGATACTAAAACTGAACAAAAAAAAGATGCACATTTATGAGGTTAAAATCCAAGATTTGCAAATTTGCTAGAATCAAATTACAAATATATGATGAATCTGCTAAAGATTTAAAACAAAAAAGCAACAAATTTATGACTAAAAAAGCCAATTTCTGAGGAAAAAGTGCTGAATGTAGAACAAAACGTTGCTCATGTTGTAAACAGGATGGATTGGCAAAAGCAGCAGAGCTGCTTAAAATGGAGCAGTGATGCTGTCCTTCATGGTGCTGCTGAAAAGGTTTCAGTAGGAACTCTGTGGTGGGAAAGAGCTCCATGATGTCTCCATCACTGCCGCTGGGGAAGCCCAGACGAGAAAAGGCTGCGTGGACAACAAGCCAAAGAAAAAGAAAGGCTTTCTGGGTGGAAACGCTCCCACTGCCTGGGAGCAGCTCTGCGATCCACATGGTGAGGACATCGATGGCCTCACTCACACCATCACGGACTACATCAGCTTCTGTGTGCACAACACCGTACCCACCAAGACCATACGGTGTTGCTCGAACAACAAACCCTGGATCAACCCTGAGATAAAAACACTTCTGAGAGAGAAGAAGAGGATCTTCAGGTCGGGGAACAGGGAGATGCTGAAGTCCGTACAGAGGGAGCTGAGGAGGAAGATCAGAGAAGGCAAGGACAGCTTCAGGAAGAAGATGGAGGAAAAGCTGCAACAGAGCGACATCGGTGGGGTCTGGAGAAACCTTAAAACCATCTCTGGGCTCCAGAATACCTCCCCCCAGGCCACAGGGGGCAGGGAGTTGGCAAACAATCTGAACCTGTTTTTTAATAAGTTCGACCAACCGCCCTCCCCCCCGACTACACAACAACCACTGCTGCCTCTGAAGACATCGAGTCCTGCTGCTCACACCCCACTCCACCATCACACCCCCCACTCCCAACACACAGCCCCCCAACATGACCCTCAGTAAGACCCAGGTGAGGACGAAGCTGAGGAACATCAAAGCGAGGAAGGAGTCAGGACCGGACGGCATCAGCGCAAAGCCCCTCAAGTCCTGTGCAGATCAGCTGTGTGGGATTGTGGAGCTCATCTTTAACCTGAGCCTGAAGCTGGAGAGGGTACCACAGTTGTGGAAAACATCTTGTGTGGTAACTGTGCCAAAGACTTCCCACCCCAAAGATCTGAACAGCTACAGACCAGTGGCCCTGACGTCCCACATGATGAAGACCCTGGAGAGACTGCTCCTTGCTCACCTCCACCCCCTGGTGGGACCAGCGATGGATCCACTCCAGTTCGCCTACCAGGATGGCATTGGGGTGGAGGATGCGGTGAGCTTCCTCCTTCACCGTTCTCTGTCCCACCTGGAGAAGCCCGGGAATGCAGTGAGGATCATGTTCTTTGACTTCTCCAGTGCTTTCAACACCATCCAACCGATGATCCTGAAGGACAAGCTGCTGTGCGCAGGGGTGGACCAGCACCTGTCATCATGGATCCTGGACTACCTCACAAAACGGCCTGTTTGTGAGAACCCAGGACTGTGTGTCCGACACGATCATCAGTAGCACGGGGGCCCCCCAGGGAACGGTTTTGGCTCCCTTCCTGTTCACCCTTTATACTGCGGACTTCTCACACAACTCAACACACTGCAATCTACAGAAGTTCTCTGACGACTCTACGATCGTTGGCCTCATCTCCAACGGAGATGAAGCTGAGTACAGAGGACTTATCCAGGACTTCGTGGACTGGTGCCATCGGAACTGCCTCCAGATCAACGCGAGGAAAACTAAGGAGCTGGTGGTGGACTGCCGCAGGCAAGGACAACCCCTCACAGCACCAGTAAATATACAGGGAACAGACATTGAGATGGTGACATCCTACAAGTACCTGGGTGTTCATCTGAACAATAAACTAGACTGGTCACACAATACCGACGCACTCTACAAGAAGGGACAGCGCAGGCTGTTCCTACTGAGGAGACTCAGGTCTTTTGGTGTACAAGGGGTGCTGCTGAAGACATTCTATGACACGGTGGTGGCATCAGCCATCACTTTTGGAGTGGTCTGCTGGGGCAGTGGCGTTACAGCAGCCGATAGGAAGAGACTGAACAAACTGATCAAGCTAGCTCTGTCATGGGGCAACGCCTTGACCCAGTGGAGGAGATGGAAGAGAGAAGGATGGTGGCTAAACTGTCATCTCTGCTGGAGTCCGAGTCCCACCCTATGCAGGACATACTGAATGCACTGAGGAGCTCATTTAGCAGCAGACTACATCATCCTAGGTGCACAACCGAGAGGTTTCGCAGGTCCTTCCTACCTATGGCTGTCAGACTGTATAACCTAAGCAGGGCTGCTCGCAGAGATAGCAAAAAAAACGTGACGACCTAATAGTATTGAATGCAAAAGATGCAATAGACTTACACAATGGTCCTCTCCAGTATACAACTAGGAAAATAGCGGTTGTTACGGAGGGTGACAATATGTATGGGTACATAATCATACCATGTAGGATAACTAAGTAGACGGTTATGCTGTTCATTCCATCTAGCTACAATGCTCCACACTGTGTGTTTATATATTTATATATTTATTCCATCTAGCTACAATGCTCCGCACTGTGTGTTTATATATTCATATATTTATATGTACATATGTACGTATACTCGCTGCTCTTGTTTTTTTTTGTCTTCTGATTGTTGCTCTGAGTGTTGCTATCCCTGTGATGTTGCAATCCTGGAATTTCCCCATTGTGGGACTAATAAAGGCTTATCTTATCTTCTCTTATCTTATCTTAATGTGATGCAGCAGAACTAAAACACGTCATCATCCACATCATCACTGAAGGGGGAAGCATCAGAGCACAGCCATTTGCTGGAGTGAACTGTGTTGGCGTCTGTAGACATCACATCGCTGTCAGAGCATTATCTTGTCTGTTTTTGTTTGTTTTATTAACTCTGTTTTATTTTTATTAACTCTGTTTTTAATTTTTTATCTCTCTTTTACTGATATTAACTTTTTACTTAGAGTTAGCTTAGTAAATACAAAAGCCCGAACAAGCACACAGGTGAATCAGACCCTGGGCAGGGCTGTTCACCAGGTTAGGCTAACCTGTTTTAGCTAGCTAGCGAGCCACTTCTCGCCTGGAAAGCCATGGCTCCATCCCCGACGTGTGTCAGCTGTGTGTCCCTTTTAAAGATGGTTTCTGAGTTGGAATTGAGACTCTCCAACCTCTCTAAGATTCGGAAGGCTGAACACCACCTAGATACTATTATTTTTGGGTGGACATCGGCCAAGGCAATCGACTCTCAGCTAGCAGAGATGGCTACTTACCTGGGTGAAATTAGCACATCGCCATCCACTTCCACCCCTGCTCCAGTCACCTCAGCTGTCCAGGACCCCAGCAATAAACACTGGCTTCAGCTCGGAGCTAAACCCAGAGCCCCGGGTTGTTCTTCACAGCCTCAATGCGTGCCCTGGACCTTGGTTGGGCCAACTAGCAAACATTGGGGATTGACCAGACATGGCCGCGCCTCCTCCCTTCCCCTTTTGCTGAAAAATAGATTCAACATCCTTACCCTGGAAGATTTCCCCCACCTGGACGTTGATCATCCTCCCATGGCCGCCCCTCCTACTTCAGCAGTGGCCCAAATCCTCAAGCCCTTGATTAAAACTACTTTAGGTGTGCCAAACTATACACCAGCTCCAAAAAGAAGAGAGCGCTTCATCCCGCCATCACTGCAACAACAACGGCAAAATTATCCACCATTTCAGAAGTCACCGACAAAGCCCCCCCCAGATGACGCTGGTAATTGGTGATTCAATAATGAGGAATGTCAGAAGCAGGTACTGTGTCACTAAATTTTTTTCTGGGGCTAAAGTGTCAGACATCCAGGCTCTTACCCCTGACCTATTAAATGAATACCCCCACGCTAAAGCTGTCATTGTGCATGTTGGATGCAACAACATCCCAGATGAAGCATCAGAGATCTTAAAGAGAGACTTCAGGAGCCTTCTGTCCACTCTTAAGAACTGTGGCAGACGTGTGTTTATTTCTGGGCCACTGGCCCGTTTCAGAAGAGGTTGCAATCATTTTAGCAGAACTCTCAGCCTTAATACCTGGTTGTGTTCTACATGTCCTACTTTTAACATTGGTTTTGTAGACAATTTCAACCTGTTTTGGAACCGCCCACCATTTATGAGGCCAGATGGCATCCATCCAAATAGACTTGGTGCACGTGTTATAAGGGACTATCTGTTCTATTCCATTGAGTGTTTTTTAGTACAGTGACTGAAATCTGGTGTGTTAACTCACCCCAAAGTTCCTGGGTCTGCAAACCAGCCCTTCTTTGCTTCCACTTCCCATACTAATCCTATTAATCCAAATAATTCTCACTGTTTAGATCAGCCTTCAATTCATAATCCCATAGAGATTGTGTCTGTCTCCCGTTACCCAAAACATTATAACCCAAGACAAATACAACATAACTTGATAAATACACGCCTCTCTGCAGCTCCTCTTCATCCGCCACCACTCAACTTAGCCCCGTCTTCCCCATCAGAGAATCTTTGTCTACTCCCCCCAAAGTTAATAAAAATATAATGTATAAGCATCCCAAAGTGATTGACATTTTTTCTTGTGGTAAGGGACACGTCACTTGTGGTAACGTATCGTCACTTCCTTTATTGCTGTCTGTCCGTGTGGTTTGCTTTCCTCACTCTCCTGAGGATTTTGCTTTTAATTGTATTTTAACCACTTTTTTACATCTACCGTGAGCTCTCACTTCTGTTTATCAAGCCTCTTGCACTTGTGTGCGCACTCAGTGTCACCTAATCACCCTCTTTAGCCTTCTGTTCACCTTTCATTGGTGTTTTTGTTAGCTTCGGGTTAGCCACTAACTATGGCTACTAGCTCTCCTTCCTCTCCTCCTCTGGTGTGCTCTCTCTGTCAGATGTTTAGCTACACCTCTGCCTCTTGTAGTGATAATGGTAAATGTAATAAATGTTGCCTTTTTGAGGCACTCGAGGCGAGGTTGTCTGATTTGGAATCCCGGCTCCACTGCATTAAAACACCGTCTGCGCCAGTTACTCTTGACGGACATCCCCTAGCTGCAGCGGAGCTCGCTAGCATAAGGCGACCCGTTAGCGGTCCTCCGGTCCTCCTCAACAGCGAGGAGACTGGGTGGGTGACAGTGAGAAGGAAGCCTAGCCGCAAAGCCCCGGTTCACCACCAACCTGTTCACGTTTCTAATCGTTTTTCCCCGCTCAGCGACACACCCGCTGAGGAAAAAACTCTGATCATTGGCAACTCTGTAGTCAGAAACGTGAACCTAGAGACTCCAGTGGCCATAGTCAAATGCATTCCTGGGGCCAGAGCAGGCGACATCGAGTCAAATTTGAAAATGCTGGCTAAAAGTAACTGTAAATACTCCACAATTGTTATTCATGCTGGCATTAATGACATCCGTCTCCGGCAGTCGGAAGTCACGAAACTTAATGTAGAATCAGTGCGTGACTTTGCCAAAACAATGTCTGCCTCTGTAGTATTCTCTGGGCCCCTCCCCAATCTGACCAGTGATGACATGTTTAGCCGCTCGTCATCCTTCAACCGCTGGCTGTCTGTGTGGTGTCCTACAAACGACTTGGGCTACATTGACAATTGGAGCTCATTTTGGGGAAAACCTGGTCTTATGAGACGAGACGGCGTCCATCCCACTTTGGATGGTGTGTCTCATTTATCTAACAATCTGGCATCTTTTTTATCCAAATTTCCAAAATCTTAACAACTCAGAGTTTGGACCAGGAAGCAGAGTCGCAGTCTTACACGCCTCTCTGCAGCATCTCTTCATCCGCCACCCCTCAACTTAGCCCCTGTCTTCCCCATCAGAGAATCATTGTCTGCTCCCTCCAAAGTAAATACAAATATAATATATAAGCATCCTAAAGTGATTAAACAAAGTCGGTAAAACTCAAATTAAACTTGAAGCCTCTAAGTTGAATGACTTGGCCTCTGTTCCTCCTCATAATTTAAAAATTAAATGCGGTTTGTTAAGTATTAGGTCTCTAACTTCCAAGTCTCTGCCAGTCCATGTCACGATGACCCTCACGGACCATCACAAGACGCCACAGTCACCAGTGAGTTTAGCAGTGATGTTTATTAACAGTGCAGGTTGGCAAGGAAGAGATTACAAACAACGGGATGGGTACGTCTGAGCCGGGGAGCACCCGATGCGCCAGACGAGTAATAGTCAGGGTAATCACACTGAACGTACCTTACACACAGGACCGTTAACCGATGGGATTACGAGATGCCCGAGTCGGCTAACAGTGGACAACGGAGGTGAGCAGGAACACAACAGGGATTAACCAGAGCATAACAGAGATTAACAGGAACATAACAGGAACATAACAGAGACTGCCGCATTGGAGGACATTCAGCACCAGCTTTTATCTCTGGCGGCTAATGACCCCAATGCGGCGCAGCTGCTCCAAATGACAGCAGCGCAGCAGCTGACTTTGACAGCAGGGAGCTCCCCTGGGCGCCTTCACAATAAGAGCCCGAGGAGCAAGAAGGAATCCTCTGCTGCCAAAGCCAGGGAAATATGATATGAGACCCGAGTGTGGACAGAACCGACACTCGGGTTATGACAGTACCTCCCCCTCGAGGCCGAGCTCTGAGCGGCCCGAGTAACACCCAAGCCCCCCCACCCCCACCCACCCCCCCTAGGGTGGGTGGATGGGGCGCTGGCAGGAGGGAGAGAGACAAAAAACAAGACCAACAAGGCAGTAGAGACAGGAAAAAAAAAACATACTCCCTTGAATGTGGGTGACAAGAACAGAATCAAAATAGGCAGTACACCTATTGGCAAAAAACACATTGACATAAGGTGGAGGGAAAAGAACCACCAAACACAGAAACAAAGTAGTGAACCACACAAACACAAATCAATCCCCCCCCCGCACACCCCAACAGTCTCACAGATGAAATCAGAACTCCGCGGAGGGAGTAGTCCTAACCCTGAGGGATGGGGGCAAAAGGTTCGGGGAGGTCGTCCGGCATCCAGTGACCACAGAACAGGGAGGGGAAAAAGGGACAGTTCGGGCGGCCTACCCCGGTCCCATGCTCGGAAGCAGAGAGTCTCAGGCGGCCGGACCAGGTCGCCACACAGGGAGTCCAACATGTCGGGAGGCCGACCCAGAGAGCCAAATTGGCGAGACAGTCTTTCGGGCGGCCGACCCGCATCGCTAGCCCACCAGAACCGTTGGGTCAAAGTAGCCGGCGGTCCCGCTGAAAAGGGGAGAGATGAGGGAGAACCGGGCGAAGCAATCGGAACCCCAACGGCCCCAGGTGAAGATGGGCAGCGCTCCTCAGGGAGACGAGGAGGATGACGATGGTGATGAGGGTGTAGAGGGGAATGAGTCTGTCCAGCATCCGGTGGCCGGGGATCTGCAGCTCCCTCACTGAATCCAGGACCTGCTGGTGCTGCACCCACGTCGGACCCCGATTGGGCCTCCGGAACCAAACACACGGTGGACCCCAACTGGGCCTCCGGAACCGAACCCACAATGGACCCCGACTGGGTCGGCGTGGCACCAGACTCGACCTCCAACCCCGAAACCAGAACCTCTGGCGCAGCAGGCAAGAGCAGCCCCTCGCCGGCGATCCTGGGAGAAGGCTCAAGAGAGAGAGAAAACCCGGGATCAGGATCACCGGCAGCGCCAGAACCCAGCGAGATAAACTCGGAAGCAGCGGGCGGCTGCACCCGGCTCATCTCCCCTTGAGACAGGCAAAAATGCTCTAAGAGGTGAAGAAGAAAGACAAAGAAGAGCACTTGCCTGAGCTCGGGTTCTGACGCCGTCCAGGACTGCGAAGATCCGGGCTCAGATGCCAGGAGGTCGTCCTCAGGCTCCCACTCAGCTGTGTCGGGCTCCGCAGCTGGCGTGATGGTGTGCGCAGCTTGAGAGTCCTCCGGCAACGATGTCCACACCGATGGCCCGCACGGCGTGGTGGCAGGAGAACCTCGACCCGCTGGACCGGACCGCTCCTCCGTGGAACCCCGGGGACGCTTTCTCATTGGCGAAGGCTCCACGCTGCAGTCCGCTCTCCTCCTCCGCCCACGGCGTGGTTGCGGAACCGGAACCAGGCTCTCCAGAACCGCAGGCCCCCTCCTCATCCAGCGACGTTGGCCTGGCGTCGAGGACCGCTCAGCGGAGGGAGACACAGAGGGAGCAGGATTAATTCTTTCATCCACAGCAGGTGGAGGGAGCTCGGGGGGCTGCATACCCCGAACTCCACCCCCAGAGTCAGACAAGGCAAAACAATATCGAAATGAGAGAAATTATCATGCACTTGCCTTTCCCCTGAGGGTAAGATGGTTCCCGCTGTGGGGGACGTCGTTCCTCCCTTTCCACGCTGGATGGCGACAGAGGGCCCTCTGGGAAGACGAGGTGAGGCCACTCGAGACGGTTCCGGGATGGGACTCGCCGAAACGGAGCTCCCGAGACACACAGCAGCCAGGATAGGTGACGAGGAGGAGGGGGCGACAGCCAGGGTCAGTCGGGCATGGAGCGCTGACGGGACAGCAGGCGAAGGCCCGGAAAAAGACGAGGCTGCGGGGATTCCCCTCTGACAAGGCGCAGGAGTGACAGCTGTGTGGGGGGCTGAGCCCTTGCGGCGACCTGGAACTGGATCCAGACGGGGTTTCAGCTGAGGATTCTGCTGAGGAGAGCCCGCGTTGTTACGCCGACGTCGTCATCGGCCCCCAGACGGCGCGTACTCCTGGTTCTGCTCCGGGACGGGAACGGAGCAACGACGCAGGGAGCGAGGATGCCTTCTCCCCCGCTTCCTGCTCCTCTCCTCCAGCCCACGAAGCGACTCACGTTGGGCGGCGAGTTCCTCCCACCTCGCTATCACCTCCGGGTGATCGTCAAGCTTGAGGGGGAGATTGAGCAGAAATTCCTCAGCGTAGTCCAAATGTCTTAAAATGTCGCTGGGAGCGTCCCACAGCGTAGTGGAAAAGATGGTGTTGTCGACACTTTCCAGAGCTTCCGCTAGCTCCCTGCCCAGGCGATGGCTGCGGCTCCTGGATGACGTCATACTCCCAGCTGCAGACACTCAGACAGGTAGAAACAAACAGTCCAATACTGCAAACTGCACGGTGAATGGCATCTCGATACAACGCCTCCTCTCCGGGCGTTTGGCGGCAGTCTACTGTCACGATGGCCCTCACGGACCATCACAAGATGCCACAGTCACCAGTGAGTTTAGCAGTGATGTTTATTAACAGTGCAGGTTGGCAAAGAAGAGATTACAAACAATGGGATGGGTACGTCTGAGCCGGGGAGCACCCGATGCGCCAGACGAATAATAGTCAGGGTAATCACACTGAACGTACCTTACACACAGGACCGTTAACCGATGGGATTACGAGATACCCGAGTCAGCTAACAGTGGACAACGGAGGTCAACAGGAACACAACAGGGATTAACCAGAGCATAACAGAGATTAACAGGAACATAACAGGAACATAACAGAGACTGCCGCATTGGAGGACATTCAGCACCAGCTTTTATCTCTGGCGGCTAATGACCCCAATGCAGCGCAGCTGCTCCAAATGACAACAGCGCAGCAGCTGACTTTGACAGCAGGGAGCTCCCCTGGGCGCCTTCACAATAAGAGCCCGAGGAGCAAGAAGGAATCCTCTGCTGCCAAAGCCAGGGAAATATGATATGAGACCCGAGTGTGGACAGAACCGACACTCGGGTTATGACAGTCCATGATCTGTTAATTGATCATCAGATTGATTTAATGTCCCTTACTTGGTTAGGACAAGAGGATTATGTTGGTTAAAATGAATCAACTCCCTCTGGTTATTTAAAATGTCAAAATCCCAGAAGTTCTGGTCGTGGAGGAGGAGTAGCAACAATTTCCCATTCCAAATTACTAGTTAATGTAAAGCAAAAAACATGTTATAATTCCTTTGAGGGCCTGGTCCTCAGTATTGGGCACTTTAGCAATTTTAGGCTAAACCCAGTTTTATTTGCCATAGTTTATCATCCTCCATCAACCTACTCAGAATTTTTATCCGAATTTGTTGAATTCTTAGCTGATTTAGTGCTGAAATCTGATAGAATAATTATAGTAGGGGACTTTAATATGCATGTAGATGTAGATAGTGATTGCCTTAATGTGGCATTTAATTCAATATTAGACTCGATTGGGTTTTCTCAGAAAGTAGGAAATTCTACTCATTATCTCCACCATACGTTGGACCTTGTTCTGACATATGGCATAGAAATAGAAAATCTGGTAGAGTCTCCTCATAACCCTGTACTGTCAGACCATTGTCTGTTAACCTTTGATTTTACTATTTCTGACTATTTAGCTCCTAAAGAAAAATATTACTACAGCAGATGCCTCTCAGATGATGCTGTTACCAAATTTATGCAGATTGTTTCCTCTATGCCATGTGTCAACACAACAGAAATAAGCTATAGACAGCTTGCTCCTTCCGTAATTGATAGCATGGTAGATAGCGTTACAGCTTCTTTGCATCAGACCCTAGACTTGGTGGCCCCCTTAAAAAAGAAAAAGTGTAATCAGAGATTTCTAACTCCTTGGTTCAACACAGAAACTCGTGGCTTAAAACAGAAGACTCGTCAATTAGAAAGAAAATGGTGCTCCACTAATATAGATGAAATCTATTTAGCTTGGAGAAATCATCTTTTAATTTATAAAAAATCTCTTAGAAAAGCTGGAACGAGTTATTATTCTGCATTAATAGAAGAGAACAAGAATAATCCCAGGTTTCTTTTCAGTACTGTAGCCAGGCTGACAAAGAGTCAGGACTCTGTCAATCCTAGCATTCCCTTAGAGCTTACTAGTCAGGACTTTATGAACTTTTTCAGTAATAAAATTTCATCCATTAGAGACAAAATCAATCAGATTCTTCTCACTGTTAACTTAAATACAGTAACTACTGCAACTCTTCAACTAATGTCATATCCAGTCTGTGTTGTGTTGTTGCTTAGTTTTTTTTTGGTCACATTTTGTCTTAGCTTTGTTCCGAATTGTAATCGCTCTTGTTTTGTTTTTCTTTTGAATTCTTGGATGGAATATGGGTGGGCAACATAAGCTGCGGCTTCAGCCATCACCCATTTCGGATAACTTATGTTGAACTGTATAATCAGAGGAGTTATTGTTTAATTTGACCTTGTTGGATTTTTTCCCCTTTGTTATATTATTCTGTTTCCTTTTAATCTTTACTTTTAATCTATCCCAAATAAAGATTCATTCATTCATTCATTCATTCATTCAATGTCTGTCTTGATGACTTTATTCCAATTGACCTTTGTGAGTTAGACAAAATAGTTTGCTCATCCAAACCTTCAACTTGTCTTTTAGACCCTATTCCTACCAGGTTATTTAAAGAAGTCTTCCCACTTATTGGTAGCTTTATTCTTCATATAATCAATTCTTCATTAACTTTAGGCCATGTACCGCAGGCTTTTAAAACGGCTGTAATTAAACCCTTACTCAAAAAGCCAACGTTAGATCCAGGAGCTTTAGCTAACTATAGACCAATCTCTAATCTCCCTTTCATTTCAAAAATCTTAGAAAGAGTTGTTGCTACGCAATTATTTGACCACCTGCAGGGGAATGGTTTACTTGAAGAGTTTCAATCTGGGTTTAGAATTCATCATAGTACTGAAACAGCCTCAGTGAAGGTCACTAATGACCTCCTTATCGCATCTGGTAATGGACTTGGTTCTGTTCTTGTCCTTTTAGACCTTAGTGCAGCTTTTGATACTATCAATCATAATATTCTACTTGATAGATTAGAACACTATGTTGGGCTTAATGGAACTTCGCTGCAGTGGTTTTGACCTTATTTATCTGATAGGTTCCAGTTTGAGTTTTAGCTAACTATAGACCAATCTCTAATCTCCCTTTCATTTCAAAAATCTTAGAAAGAGTTGTTGCTGTGTCCCATGTGGGACACATAGAACAGCATTTAACAGAAAGCACAGGTGCAGCTACAAGATTAGAGCATCTTTTTTTTTTTTTAAAGACCTTTTCTGATTTAATTAACAAATGTAAACCTTCATTTGTTCTGTATTCATGACATTTAAAGTGAAATATCTGCTTTAATTCTGATGACTTTGGGTGCCAGCATTTATTTTCTGAGACGCACCTTTACCTGATGAAAATTAAAGTAACTCCTTATATGACAAAGATTAATAATATAAGGTGATTCCATGTTTTTTGTGGATTTTTCCTTGACAAACAGTTGTAAATTGGAGCTTTTTTCATCTTTTTCTCCCCCCTGAATTCTAACCCTGACCATCACAGCTGCACTGACACTGATGTCTAAAACCGGCACAGCATCACGTGGAGCTGAACTGACCAATCAGAGCTTCCTATTTGCCGTTGGCCTGCGTGACCTCGTAGACGCAGCGCATCTGGCTGTAGGTGACCCCTCCGATGACCCTATTAAACTGTCAAACATTCATTGGCAAATGCTACTTTGCTGGAGGCTGGTATACTCATTCATATTACATTTGGAATAATCAAGACATTTGTTTTAAGCGCAGATCTTTATTTTTTAATAAATGGGTGGATAAGAATACTTTGCTTGTTAATCAAGTACTTAATAAGGATGATCTTTTATTTTCATATCGTGAGTTTCTTGAACATTTTAATTTTCCTGTTACTCTGAGAGAATCTGTTGTTGTTCTGGATGCTGTTGTTCCCTCAGGGAGCAAACTTCTAGTTTCTTCTGCACCCAGGACTGCTCCACCTGATGTCCTGCCACAACTTTTTAATGGTCACACAGAACCATTTCTTGATGTTAGAACAAATAACAATGACATGTTTCAGGACCCAGGAGACAGACACAGACACAGGCAGATACAAACAATTATTCTTTATTAATAGTGAGGGAGTGTAGTGCGTGTGTGAGTGCAGATATGGCAGTCTGGTCACTGGAGCTGAGCAATTCAGATGTCGACCTGGCAACACTGGAACACACAAGCAGAGACAGTTAAGGCTGTTCAGCGATAATGGACAATTGCAGGTGTGAATCTTACTTGAGGAAACCACAGGTTGTATTCTGCTGACTCCAAGTGTCCGTGTGATGTGGTGGTGCTTGTGCTCGTAGCTGTGGTGGAGGTTGCTCCTGTAGCTGTGGTGATGAAGGTGATAATTGTACCTGCAGCTGTGACGGTGATTGCTCCCGTAGCCGTGGAGGTGATAGTGTTCGTGGCTGTGGTGATGATGTCTCCTGTTGCTGTGAAGGTAACAGTACCTGCAGCTGTGGTGATGGTAGTACCCGTAGCTGTGGTGGTAAGGAGGAGCTCCGAGAAGGAGAGGGAGATTCCCCGTCGGTTGGGGAAGCTGGTCCGCCGCCTGGGAGGTCCACCTGTGCACAGGGGTAAAGATTTGGCGTAGAATAACAGAGAGTATTCTTACGTGGTTGGTCTTGTCGAGAAGTTCTTGACGTAGCTGTGGAACGAAGCTCTGGCTCATACTCTGACGAGGAAGACAGACGACTCCGTGCTGGGCTATCAGCAACGCTGGCTTTTAACAGCCGCTGATTGGCACCTGCTGGTCTGTGCGCAGCTGGAGCCGATGAGACAGATGACGGCCCAGCGGCCGTCATGACAGTACTCCCCCCTCTAGCAGTGCCTCCAGGCACCTGCCCAATTCTACCTGGATTCGCCTGATGGAAGTCGCGGATCAACTGCTTATCCAAGATCAACGCTGGGCGAATCCAAGAACGATCCTCCGGTCCAAAGCCCTCCCAGTCCACCAAATACTGAAGACCACGACCCCGCCTGCGAACGTCCAGAATGGCAGTCACCCCCCAAGCTGGATGGCCATCGATCATCCTCGGGGGGGCAGGCGCCGCAGGGGGCGGGCACAGAGGGTCCAAGATGTACGGTTTAACCTGGGAGACATGAAAGGTGGGGCAGATGCACATGGAAGAGGGGAGAGACAAGCGCACAGACACAGGATTGACAATACGAGAAATGGTGTAGGGGCCAATGAAGCGCTTAGTGAGCTTGCGCTTCTCGGCCGGTACACCAATATTCCGGGTGGATAACCAAACCTTCTGACCCACCTTGTGGTCCGGGGCGGGTCTCCTGTAACAGTTGGCCACCTGGATGTTGCGTTCAGTGGTCTTCAAAAGGGCCCTGCGGGCGATGGACCAAACTCGCCGACAGCACCTAATGTGGGCCTGGACAGACGGGACCGCTACCTCCTTCTCCTCCTCCGGGAACAATGGTGGATCGAACCCAAATGAAGCCTTGAAAGGAGAGGCGCCCGTGGCAGTAGAGATCGTGGTGTTATGGGCGTACTCTATCCAAGGAAGGTGCTTGCTCCAAGAGGACGAACAGGAGGAGATAACACAGCGCAGCGCGGCCTCAAGCTCCTGGTTAGCCCGTTCACACTGGCCATTACTCTGTGGGTAATATCCTGAAGAGAGGCTAGCTGTGGCTCCCAGTGCCGAGCAGAACGCCTTCCAGACCTGAGAGACGAACTGTGGTCCCCGATCTGACACTATGTCAGCGGGGATACCGTGGAGGCGGACCACATGCTGGACAAGGAGGTCCGCCGTTTCCTGGGCCGAAGGCAAACCCTGAAGGGGCACAAAATGGGCCACCTTCGAAAAACGGTCCACAATAGTCAATACAGTGGTGAAGTTATCTGAGGGGGGTAAACCAGTCACAAAATCCATGGCCACATGAGACCAAGGGCGGGATGGGACGGCCAGGGGATGTAACAGACCCGCTGGGGGAGATGATGTCGTCTTCCCTGTGGCGCATTGAGCGCAAGCCCGGATATAACTCACCACGTCCTTCCGCAGCCCTGGCCACCAGAAGGTCCTCTGGAGCAGGTCCACAGTCCGGCCTACTCCCGGATGACAGGCCAGCTTGGAGGCGTGACCCCACTCAATCACCTGACCTCGAATAGAGCGTGGAACAAACAAGCGGCCCAGCTCCCCCCCCCCCCCCGGATCTGGCTCTGTCTTCAACGCTCTTCGGACTTTAGTACAGATGCCCCAGGACAGAGCGCCCACAACACAGGAGGGTGGTAAGATGGGTGCTTCCTGATCCTCGGTAGATGGTACATCGAACTGCCGTGAGAGGGCGTCCGGTTTTCCGTTCTTGCTTCCCGGCCGATAGGTGATGGAGAAGTTGAAACGGCCGAAGAAGAGGGACCAACGAGCCTGACGTGCGTTCAGCCGCTTCGCCGTCCGGAGTTACTCCAGGTTGCGGTGGTCAGTCTATACAACGAACGGCTGAGCGGCCCCCTCCAGCCAGTGTCTCCATTCCTCCAGGGCGAGCTTCACCGCAAACAGTTCTCTGTCTCCAATGCTGTAGTTCCTTTCCGCCGGTGACAGGCGACGGGAGAAGTAGGCACATGGTTGGATCTTGCCGTCCTCAGGAGAACGCTGGGAGAGTACCACTCCCACCCCCGAATCCGAGGCGTCCACTTCCACCAGGCACTGGAGCTTTGGATCCACCTGAGTGAGAACACGGGCCGAAGCAAACTCTTCCTTTAATTTTTCAAATGCTCTGGCTGCCTCCTCACTCCAGCAAAATGGGGTCTTAGGGGAGGTGAGCGCAGTCAGAGGGCGAGCTATATTCCCAAAATTGGGCACAAACCGACGATAAAAGTTGGCAAAGCCCAGGAACTCCTGGAGCTGCTTCCTGGAGGTCGGAGCGGGCCAATCCACTACCGCCTTAACCTTGGCCGGATCGGGGAGCACCTGGTTCCGGGCGATGATGAACCCAAGGAAGGAGGTCTGGTTTGTGTGAAACTCGCATTTCTCTGCTTTGACGAATAGTTGATTCTTCAGGAGGCGCTGTAACACTCTGCGGATGTGTACCTGGTGCTCCTCCAATGTGCGGGAGAAGATCAATATGTCGTCAAGATACACGAACACAAAGGAATTAAGGAAGTCCCGCAGCACATCATTTATTAGTCGCTAGAAGACGGCCGGAGCGTTGGTCAACCCAAACGGCATTACCAGATACTCGAAATGGCCGCTTGGGGTCCTGAAAGCCGTCTTCCACTCATCACTCTCTCTGATGCGCACCAGGTGATAGGCGTTCCGGAGATCCAGCTTAGTAAACCAGGTCGCCCCCTGGAGGGAGTCAAAAGCAGTGTTCATCAATGGCAGAGTGTATTTGTCTTTTATCGTGATTTCATTAAGCCCCTGGAAGTCAATGCAAGGGCATAGCGAACCGTCCTTCTTCCCAACAAAGAAGAAACCGGCCCCCACGGCCGAGGACGACGGGCGGATGATACCTGAGGCCAGGGATTCTTTTATGTAGGTATTCATGGCCTCGCGCTCCGGGGCTGACAGGCTGTACAGGCGGCTTGCAGGAAGGGGGGTCCCAGCCTTCAGATTAATAGCACAGTCGTATGGCCGATGGCGGGGGGGGGGGGGGGTAGAGACAACGCCCGTGACTTGCTAAACACTAACCCCAGGTCATGGTAAACCTCTGGTACCTTGGACAGCTCCTGAGGTGACGTAGAAGGAGGAGGCACCTTGACAGATGGGGCACATGCTGCAGATTGGAGACAGACATTTAAACAGAAGGTGCTCCACGCTGTAATACTCCCTCCCTGCCAGTTGATGGTGGGATTATGAAGCCGAAGCCAGGGATAGCCCAGGATGACAGGCGAAGAAGAGACAGGCAGGATCAAAAACCTAATCTCCTCCCTGTGATTACCCGAGACGATCACGGACACTGGGGCCGTCTGATGGGCTACGGTGGTCAGTGACGCCTTAGACAAAGTGATGAGCTTGACAGGTGGATCCAGAGGCTGACAGCTGAGGCCCATCTGGGTTGCCAGGTCTCTGGAAACAAAGTTCTGCTCAGCTCCTGAGTCTACTAGAGCTAGCGTGGAGTGTTCTGTGTGTTTGTGGATGAGTCTAATGGGTATACAGAAGCTCGTGAGGGGCTTTTCTAGGTCTGTGTCCGTGAATCCCCCTACTGCGATCCACGGACCTTCCCTTTTAACCGACTAGGGCATTCGAAAACCCCATGTGACTCCTTCCCACAGTAAAAACAAAGGCCTAGATCCCTGCGGCGCTGTCTCTCAGCCGCTGACACTTTAGATTGGCCTATTACCATTCCCTCTTGGTCTGGAAGCTCCTCTGACGCCGGAAGAGCGAGCAGGGGAGAGCTAGTGGAACGAGGGCGGGGCTTAACAGGACGGGAAGTAGACCGCCGTTCAGCCGCTCGTTCCCTTAACCTACTGTCTAAGCTTATGGCAAGGGCAATTAGCTCTCCTAAATTGTCTGGTTTGTCTCATGCCGCTAACTCGTCCTTTAACTCCGCGTTGAGACTGCGGAGGAAAATACCGCAAAGTGCCGGTTCCCCCCACCCAATCTCGGCGGCAAGGACCCGGAAATCAATAGCATAGTCAGCAGCTGATCTAGTGCCCTGCTGCAGGCTCAACAGCCGTTCAGTCAACACCGCACCCCTATCTGAGTGATCAAACACAGACATAAGCTCCACCACGAATTGCTGGTAAGTCAACATAGGATAACCTGGTTTCGCCATCACTGTGTATGCCCAGTCTAAGGCTCTACCCCCCAACAGGTTGATGATATATCCTATTTTGCTTGAATCTATGGCGAAGTCTCCCGGAACCCGGAGAAAAACTGACTCGCATTGTAAAATAAACCTGCAAGCCTCTCCGAGTTTACCACTAAAACGGGCAGGAGTTGGCACAGGGGTGAGGCGAGATGTAGATATGATGTTAGCTTGACCTGGCGCTAAACCTGCAGTGGTTGAAATGCTAGCGACCGGGGGAAACGCCTGGTGTCCCTCCAGGCGATCCAGCCGACCGTTAATTTGAGTGAGTTGATTCAGAATAACTGTCTGCTAATGTGAAAGCATATCTACCCGGGCGCTAAAGGTGTTAAATCTGCGCGACAGTGTACTGTCCGCTGGGTCAACGTGACGGAGTCGTACTGACATGTTTCAGGACCCAGGAGACAGACACAGACACGGGCAGATACAAACAATTATTCTTTATTAATAGTGAGGGAGTGTAGTGCGTGTGTGAGTGCAGATATGGCAGTCTGGTCACTGGAGCTGAGCAATTCAGATGTCGACCTGGCAACCCTGGAACACACAAGCAGAGACGGTTAAGGCTGTTCAGCGATAACGGACAATTGCAGGTGTGAATCTTACCTGAGGAAACCACAGGTTGTATTCTGCTGACTCCAAGTGTCCGTGTGGTGTGGTGGTGCTTGTGCTCGTAGCTGTGGTAGAGGTTGCTCCTGTAGCTGTGGTGATGAAGGTGATAATTGTACCTGCAGCTGTGACAGTGACTGCTCCCGTAGCCGTGGAGGTGATAGTGTTCATGGCTGTGGTGATGATGGCTCCTGTAGCTGTGAAGGTACCTGTAGCTGTGGTGATGGTTGTACCCATAGCTGTGGTGGTAAGGAGGAGCTCCGAGAAGGAGAGGGAGATTCCCCGTCGGTTGGGGAAGCTGGTCCGCCGCCTGGGAGGTCCACCTGTGCACAGGGGTAAAGATTTGGCGTAGAATAACAGAGAGTATTCTTACGTGGTTGGTCTTGTCGAGAAGTTCTTGACGTAGCTGTGGAACAAAGCTCTGGCTCATACTCTGACGAGGAAGACAGACGACTCCGTGCCGGGCTGTCAGCGACGCTGGCTTTTAACAACCGCTGATTGGCACCTGCTGGTCTGTGCGCAGCTGGAGCTGATGAGACAGATGACGGCCCAGTGGCCGTCATGACAAACAAATGTATAAAAGACTTGCTTCAGAGGGAAGTGGCACGTAAACCTGCATCTTTGTCTGGAGTCATGATCTTGGATCTGTAAATTGGAAAACTGGGCACTGCCAAGAACATTTTTCATCACCAACAAAGTTAGAGAAGTTTCTATAAAAATTTTGCACAGGTGTTATCCGGTCAACAAGTTTCTGTCAAAGTTTCTTTTAAATGTGGAGTCTTCTTGTTCTTTCTGTCATCAAGCAGAGGAAACTATAGGTCATCTTTGTTGAGACTGTTCCTATAGCCAGATCTTTTGGAATGATGCTAATCTCTACCTTAACAGGAAATTGGACTGTCACTTTAATTTTAAATTGGATTATGTTTTATTTGGCTTTTTTAATGATAATTTTTCATATAAGTGCAGATATGTTGTAAATCTTTATATGCTCCTTGCAAAGTTTAATTTACCTACCAGCAAATTTTCAAGGAAAAAACCAAACATGTCAGCCTTTTGATGCTGTGTCAGCTATACCTGGACTGTTTAAAATGTTGCTCAGATCAGAAAGCTGTGAAGACCAGAGCATTCTGTGGTTCTGCCCCGAGCTTGAGTTCTAACTTGTTCTTTTCTATATATAACTTGTACATGGGTGGGTTTTTTTTTGGGGGGGGGGGGGGGTCCAGTGCACTATATCAGGGGTATCCGACTTTCAAGCGTCTCTCTTTTTCTGTAATTTGCAGATCTCGGTTTCGTTTTTATAATATGCAAGGGAACATAAAGAGTTTCAGACTTGCATTGCAATTTTTAAAAAAAATCATTGATTTTGCCGTTAGAATCGAAACTACTGGTCGTGTCCCCTCATTTTTCCCAGTTTTTGTGTGACATGAAAATCGCATCAATTTCAAAGTACTGTAAAGTGATCTCTGAGTAACTCTTTCTACTCATTTATGCAAGAGATAACAGAGTTGTAATGCAAATTCAAAATAAAACATTCCCCAATGTGATCGGATCTATGGTTTTTGTACGGCGACCCCTGCAAATTTACTCGTACGACGTAAATTTCCGTGTCCCCGAATTTACGCAGCAACATGCAAGTTATTTGGTAAAGTAACCAGAAAACAGGAAGTGCTGATGCTTTTCACTTTGCACCTTTCAAATCCCAAACCATACACGTAAAAAGGAGATCAGTCTTTGTGAAGCTCAGATGTAGAATATTTCAATAAAATCTCAAACATTTATGACACATCGAATATGGTGTCCCTTAAAAAATTTACGTCTTCGGTCTTGGTCGGCCGCGCGCAGCCCCGTCTGGCGAGGTGAGCGCCCTGGGAAAGCACTTTTATTTTCTCTACCCCGGATGTGCTCAACCCATGTGGAGAGGATTAACCGTGGCCACTTTATATTGAAGTTATCGAAGGTCCAAACTTCCGTGTCCCGCATTTACGCCTTTTGTGATTTTACGTCTTATCCAACAAACAGGGAGAATTTGAAGGTATGTATACACGTTATCACATCTTAACATGTCATGAAAATGTAGCTGTTGATGAGTTTTGATGCGTGAAAAATACTGGAAGTGTTGACGTTGTTTCGTGTAAAACGTGTGCCATTGCAAAGTGCATTGGCACACGGGGAAACAAAAGCCCGAGTGTCCCGTTTACGTCTCCATTTACAAGTAGTTGAAGTGAGCGCTCATCCTCAAGAGTTCCTGAACACGAATGCCGTTATGAAAATAGTTAATAGTTTCATAAATCTGACACAATTGGATAGTGATTAGTCAATTTCATGTGCAGATTTGATCAATTTTAAATTTTGCCACCAATGTCACACATTGGACCCCTAATAAATAAAAACACCCACATGTAAGTTAATAAAGTTAAAAAAAATCAGACCCCTCTGATGATGAAGACGATGATTTGCGGGCTGCAGGAGGGACCAGTTTGCCCTGGACTCTTTCTGGAAGAAATCCTGTCCTCCCGGAAGTCCCGCCCCGCCCCTCCATCAGCCAATAGATTCAAACAGAACTTCAGCCAGTGATGTGGGGTTTTGACTCCACCGCTGCAGGCGCCTTTCAGTGCACAGAGACGAGACAACTTGGTCTGCCTGAAGGGAATTTATAAAATTTGTGCTGTTACCACCTTAATTTAAAACAGAAAAGTTTCTGAGACCTAAGTAATGTTAGCGTCATTACCTAAATGAACCAAAATCTGTGTGTTTGTTGCAGCTATAATGAGTGAATGTTAGCTTGTTAGCTACATTTCTGCTCATTAATCTATGAGCTTCAGTGCAAATGTAGTTTTAAAAACCAGTGTGCTGTCATAAAGGAGTTCTAACTGATAAATGGTTTGTAAGCGGCTGCTAGAAAAATCAACCATCTTTTTCTGAACCTGTCAGCTATATTTCTGTCAGAATTGCTAGTGTCACGCGTGGTTCTATACTCCATACTAGCAGGACAAGATCCAACCTTTTGTTTCGGGATGTTTTTTGCTCTCTGTGCTCAGAACCTTTGCTGCTTCTGTTTGATTTAAGAGGAGATTTGTCCAGACAAACGGCAGCAAAGAGGAATTGAAGTTTTGAAATATTCATTGTTCTCTAGCAATATTTTTGTACGGTTTTTGCACTTTCAAATTCAGTTTATTACAGTATCTAAAATAAGCTCTTTTTATCATCCGCATGATTAACTAATAAACACTAGTGTGGCCGACACACATTGTGGGCTCACGCTGCCACAGAGACAGAACTGAATGTGTATTGTGGAGTGTCACGTCTGCAAGGACTGAGGACTCAAATCTACAGGAGGTAACAAGGAAGTGTGAGATTTGTCTCTTTGTCCCACAGAAGACGCCCCGGAGGGTATTCCGGTTCATCAAGAAATGAGAGACAATGGTGAAGCTTCAAAGGGATGCTTTGTAACTGTATGTTGACTGAAGACACCATGTGGCTTGAATTCTGATGCTGGAAATGTATAAAAGGGGGTTGAAGTATGATTCTTTCTCTTTCCTGCTTTGAGAATGCTAGGAGCTTGTGTTCTGTCAAATAAAGCTGGTTTATGACTGAAACTCAGCCTCGTTATTTGAGCATGCTCCTACACTAGAATGCAAAAAAAAAAAAAAAAGGTCATGTAGCCATCTAGTTATGATGCTATCTTAACAATAAATGTATTTGTGGCAGAAATGTAATTACTGTTTATATGTAGCGAACCAGAATAACTGGATTTCTGTCAGAAATATCTATTGATGATATGTAGGTAACAATAAATGTATTTGTGGCTGAAATGCCAATTGCTGTTCATATATTGTTATTTGGAATAAATGAATTTCTGTCAGAAATTTCTATTAGGTAATAAATGTATTTGTGGCAGAAATGTAATTGCTGTTCATGTGTAGCTAACACCAATAACTGGATTTCTTACAGAAATTTCTGTTCTTCATGATGTGCCAGTAATGAATGTATTTCTGGCAGAAATGTTAATCACTGTTCATATGTAGCTAACCTGAATAAAAGTGTTTCTGGCAGAAATATCTATTGATGATGATGATATGTAGGTACCTGAATAATAGATGTGTCAGAAATTCCATTTCTATTGATATCTAGGTAACCAGAAGAAATAGATTTCTGGCAGTTACTGATGTCCTTGTCAGTTGCTGATCTTATGTCTGTAACTACAATAAATCTACTGAGTTTAGTTTGCTTTGTTTCCTTCCTTTATTGAACAGTGACCATGTACAGCTGTATTAATCAGAGAGGAAAAAGTGTTTTGTACATTATTAAAATTTAGTGACAATTACTGATCTTATATAGATAACAATGAATGTAATATGTCAGAAATGTCAGCTCCTAATCATGAAATCATGAGTGGAAGAGGCAAGACAGGCGGTAAAGCCCGCGCTAAGGCCAAGTCCCGATCCTCCAGGGCTGGACTCCAGTTCCCCGTGGGTCGTGTCCACAGGCTGCTGCGTAAAGGTAACTACGCTGAGCGCGTGGGTGCCGGTGCCCCCGTGTACCTGGCTGCCGTGCTGGAGTACCTGACCGCCGAGATCCTGGAGCTAGCTGGAAACGCTGCCCGAGACAACAAGAAGACCAGGATCATCCCCCGTCACCTGCAGCTGGCTGTCCGCAACGACGAGGAGCTCAACAAGCTGCTGGGAGGAGTCACCATCGCTCAGGGTGGAGTTCTGCCCAACATCCAGGCTGTGCTGCTGCCCAAGAAGACCGAGAAGTCCAAGTAAATGTGGACACCTCATCCCACCACCAAACACCGGATATAAAGGTATTATAATACATGAAATGTCAGTGGACTGATTATTTGTAAATAACCGGAATCAATACATTTTTACAGAAATGTCACAGTCGTAGTGCAGTTATCAGACTTTTTTTCATAAATATCAATACTGTAATAAGTGGTAGCTAGCAAACAATTTTTATTTCAGTAATTGCATTATTTTTTTTCTTTTTTCTTGACATGCACACCTACTAATGATAATTTCATTTTTCATTTCAGTGAAACGGAATCTTACTGGTTGAAGATGTTTGAAAATTCTCTCCACAGAGAATAAATCCGTCTGTCTTAAGGACCTTAGATATTGTACCTCCGAATGAGACAAGGGATGAATTGATGCTGAGACATCTGATGGTGTTCCAAAATAACAGGAATAGAAAATTCTCAGTCAACAAAAGGACATCAGACCAGATCCAGTGGAGTTGTGAGAGGACTAACAAATGTAAAGGGAAATCAGATGGAGATCCCACAACCACAAGGGCAAACAGCTGTTTACCTTTGTCAGAAACAACACATCTGACAGCTGGATTGTGGGCCAACTGGACCAGCACTCTGCACATGATACCAGCAGTCCAAAAGAAGATTGTTCAGATCGGATCAATAGTGACTTGATTAACTACATTCATACTTGTTTCCAGCTGGAGAACTCAAATGCAGAAATCCTCCTAAAATGCAAAGACTGGGCAAAGGCCCAAGGACAGATGGACCTTAGAGACCAACAGGACTTTGTTCCACCTCAGGACATCAGACTGTTAAAAAAGAGCTTTCTTGCACAGACCAGAATGGATGGCAATGACTGTGTTGCCGTTGATCGTTTGATTCAAACAGAATTGAAAGAGGGAGGGATTTTCTATCAACCTCTTTCAAATGGTGAGAATCAGCCACTGATGAATGGTTTCAGTTCACCTTGGCAAATTAAACAGTTAAAAAAATATGGCCCTGAGATGATCTATCTTGACGCTGCCTACAAGGGAATCACACAGTATGGATTTGCATTCTCTGCAGTTTGCAAAGGTTAATTGTATCATTCTTGAGTCGTGTCTGCTCTGTGGGTCCCTAGAACCATGTCAAATCTGCTCTGGTGAATGCAAACTTGCGGAGTGGTGGCCTAGGGGTTGAGCATCCGCCCCACAACTGGGAGGCCGGGGTTCAAATCCCAGCCGGGTCATGCCAAAGATCAGATCAAAGTGGAACTTCCTGCTTGGTGCACAGCGATAAAGGAACGGAGGAGGGAAAAACCCAACAAACAACATCCTGTTGGCGGGCAGAGAAGCGTGGCGACCCCTGTCCTGTACAAGCTGAAGACAGGAAGAAATTCCCGAGGAGACTCTAGCAAAAAAAAAAAAAAAAATTGTAGATTTATTTCAAAACAACTCTGGATATTTTCAGTTTGAATCATTTTTTTAAAAGAATGACAGTGAATGTGTGGACTTTATTGATCCCCAGAGGGGAAATTCAGGGCATCCACCTGGATGGATGAAGCAGCCACGGTACGGCACTGTCCCTTCACCATTCACACCTAGAGCCACTTTAGAGTCTCCAGTTAACCTACCCTGCATGTTTTTGGCCTGTGAGAGGAAACCGGAGAAATCCCAGAGTAAACCCACGCAGAAACGAGGAAAACATGCAAACTCCACACAGATCACTGTTGGTCAGGGGCTGGGATCGAACCAGGGATCCCATGGCCAAGGGTGAGTTGGTGTGCTGCCGCAGTGCTAACCACTGCACCACCGCACCGCTCGAGTTTTGCCCGAGTTACAGCTGCTTGATTCTGTAAGGGGAGGAGTCAAACTTTGCCATGGCACCATGGAAACACTTCCCTGTCAGTTAAGTGTTGTCCACCCATACAGGACTATATATAACAGTCACCTCAACCTATGTTCTAAATTTCATGACTCCAGGACCTTTCCACCCCTCCCCATAAGCTCACGGATTGAATGGCGATGAGGGCGTGTCCATGGTAACACGTGTGACACCATGCTAAAGTTGATGTGTAGTTATGATCATTCCTGTGGTCTGATGAATCTCAGAAAATGTCACGTCATCCTGGCCAGTGGCGCGTGACTCATAAATAAAACAGTTTTCAGCAATTCTTTCGTTAACCACTATGTGGCACTATATCTTTTGTCAGATATTTTAATGTTGACGCGTTCGGGGCGGGACTATTTTCCATCATGGAAAGTTTGGTGCACATCGGACAAGTTTTGCCCGAGTTACAGCTGTTTGAAGTTGTAAGGGGAGGAGTCAAACTTCGCCATGGCGCCCTGCCCACACAAAAGCTCATTTTTACATGGCACCATCTATAGGCATTGGCCATTAAAAATTGTATAAATTAAGTCAAAATCTCAGAATGAGATTAACAGTTAAAACTGTCATCATTAGATCATGAGTATCGGGTTTGTGCACACATGCTTTTCTCCTCCTGGGTGGTGGAGAAGAGCAGCTGTTTTCCCTGTAGGGCAGACTGGTCCAGCAACATTTTTTTCCTGTTCGTTCATTCATTCCTCTATAAAAATAAAGACAAAAATGCCTCTCTGTAGATGTTAACAGTAAGTCCACAATTAATGTGGATGGAATGAAAACTCTATAGTATATCATAAATAAATGATCGGTGATTATATTATGACTGTTACAACTCTCTCCATTAAAAATAACAAAAAATTCCATTAAATATTTACTTTTTGACATCACATCAGCGCTTTTTGGTTCCCCAGATTGTTGCTCTGAGTGTTGCTATCCCTGTGCTGTTGCAATCCTGGAATTTCCCCATTGTGGGACTAATAAAGGCTTATCTTATCTTATCTTACCATAATGGAAGCCAATACAATAAATCCTGGAGGGTGATTACGCATGAAGCAGAAAATTAACAGTAAATTTCGCAATGAGGAGATGTCACATTTTGGGGGGGTTATATACAGTATGTACTCTTATTTTTAGCCCCCCCTTCGTTCGGCTTTTGGCATTCCAGCACCATGGACAGCGACACTTCCTCGGCATTTCTCTTGTGTTCGTGCGCGTCTGAAGTGAGTTTCGATCTAAAAACATCTGCTTCCACCAGCATTTCAGTCGACGTTTGCCAGTGGAGCTTAACTTACGCTAACTTACAGTTGTGAAAAAATTAGAACACCCCGTATAACCCTTTGTTGTTTTTAACATATTTGGACATGGATATTTAATATCAATGTTAAAAATACTGGGAGATTCATGTGATACAACTAAACAATTAAAAATGAATTAAACTTTTTTCAAATTTTCTGTAAAAAGTAAAATGGTAAATGGCTTTCACTTATATAGCGCTTTTTCTCATCTCTGGATGACCAAAGCGCTTTACAGATCCTGCTATCCACCCATTCACACACTGATGGCGGCAGAGCTGCCATACACACACACAGGCGCTAGCCTGGCCACCAGGAGCAACTGGGGGTTCAGTGTCTTGCTCAAGGACACTTTGACATGCAGACTGCAGACAGTGGGAATTGAACCCATGACCCTCCGATCAGTAGTTGGTCACACTACACCTGCGCCACAGCCGCCCCCAGCCAAATGATGATAAACAAATGATGAGAAATAAATTAGGACACCCCCCATCTTTTTTAGGACACCCCTACATTCATTCTCACTTACAATGGCTAAAACAAAGGTTAGAAAATGGAAAAAAAAAACAAAACCAAGGTCAGAAAGATATGTGAACATTTCTTAACCCTTTAACTGCTCTAGGTGCCATATGGCACCTGTCAGGTCATAAATCAAGTGAAAGGTAGTATTGCTTAATAGAGTCAGAAGTAACAACCTTTTAACACTATAAGACCTTATACAGGAAGAGCTTTTCGCTTCCCACGAAAACTGGATATGATGCAATGCAACTTCTTGTTCAAATCTTGCGTTAAAGATGAACCGAGCTCATTCTGCGGTTTGACACGGACGAGACAGGATGATGAGAAGAACGCACAAAGTTCTTTGTCTAATGAA
Organism: Pholidichthys leucotaenia; assembly: GCA_020510985.1. Taxonomy (NCBI): domain Eukaryota; kingdom Metazoa; phylum Chordata; class Actinopteri; order Cichliformes; family Pholidichthyidae; genus Pholidichthys; species Pholidichthys leucotaenia. The sequence continues at coordinate 193,689,537 of CM035838.1, forward strand.
GACTGCAGCTCAGATTATGTGCCAAGTGAGTCCGGTGAAAGTGAGGGAAAACGGCAGTCCTGCGCCCGAGACCGGAGGTTTTTCTTCTCTGTCGAGTCACGCAGAAAATGGCACAGGGGCTTCTTCTTTCCCCTGCTGCTTTGACGAACCGTGGCCCCAGGACGAAAAGGCCCAGAACAGTTCGTGGACGAAGTTTGGGTGGACCGGGCCGCTCAGAGCCCGGTGTGTCCCGTCACACGTGGCACACGGCGGGGACAAAAAGCAACAACCAGCAGTAGAAATCCTACTGGGGGTTTGGACAGTGATGCCTGGGAGCTCCTTACGGATGAAGAAACAAATCAGCCGTGGCTCAGAACATTTTAAGAGCCATGTGGATATCATGGGGGCGGAGCTATGTCTTTGGCCCGCCCCATTTATTTTCTGAATTTGTTTTGGACCGACGACTTCTGGAGGCTGATCACCATTGAAACAAACAGGTAAATATTTTGGCGTAAACTGTGTATTATTCATTTTAGTTTTCTATTTCTCACAACGAATGTAGTTGTAGCATGTAGGTGCATATTATGGGAAAAAAAAAAACTGCAGTGTTTCTGCTGTTTTTTTCATGACTTTCCCTCAGTTCTGTGTTTTGTGTGTGTAAAACAACAAACCTTTTTGTCACAGCCGCCTCCTTACTTTGTCAACCTTACAATGTCACTATATGGAAAATACAGTGAATAATCCACATTATCCATATGTTGTTAGTGTTGTTGCTGTGTGTGTGCCCCACTATAACTGTGTTATATGATAGCGTTGGTTCCATATATGTGCCAAATCATGTTACCCTGACCGTAAATAACATCCCCTCCATTCTGAGTTGGCCTAAACTGTGTGTTATTCATTTTATTTTTCTGTGTCTCACAATGAATGTAGTTGTAGCATGTAGGTGCATATTATGCGGAAAAAACTGCAGAGTTTCTGCAGTTTTTTTTTTAGCAAGTTCTGCTGTTCATATGAGGGATCGTCACTTCCTTGTGGTAACGTATCGTCACTTCCTGTTTTGCTGTCTGCCTGTGTGGTTTGCTCTCCAGCTCTCTAGCCACTAGCTATGGCTACTACCTCTCTTTCCTCTCCTCCTCTGGTGTGCTCTCTCTGTCAGATGTTTAGCTACACCTCTGCCTCTTTTAGTGATAACGGTAAATGTAATAAATGTTGTCTTTTTGAGGCGCTCGAGGCGAGGTTGTCTGATTTGGAATCCCGGCTCCGCTGCATTGAAACACCGTCTGCGCCAGTTAATCTCGACGGACGCCCATTAGCTGCAGCGGAGCTAGTTAGCTTAGGCCCCCCTGTCAGTGGTTCCCCGGCTCTCCTCAGCAGCGAGGAGACTGGGTGGGTGACGGTGAGAAGAAAGCCTAGTCGCAAAGCCCCGGTACACCACCAACCTGTTCACGTTTCTAATCGTTTTTCCCCGCTCAGCGACACACCCGCTGAGGAAAAAACTCTGATCATTGGCGACTCTGTAGTCAGAAACGTGAACCTAGAGACTCCAGCGGTCATAGTCCAATGTATTCCTGGGGCCAGAGCAGGCGACATCGAGTCAAATTTGAAAATGCTGGCTAAAAGTAACTGTAAATATTCCACAATTGTTATTCACGCCGACATCCGTCTCCAGCAGTCAGAAGTCACGAAACTTAATATAGAATCGGTGTGTGAGTTTGCAAAAACGATGTCTGCCACTGTAGTATTCTCTGGGCCCCTCCCCAATCTGACCAGTGATGACATGTTTAGTCGCTCGTCATCCTTGAACCGCTGGCTGTCTGTGTGGTGTCCTAAAAATGACGTGGGCTACATTGACAATTGGAGCTCTTTTTGGGGAAAACCTGGTCTTATGAGATGAGACAGCATTCATCCCACTTTGGATGGTGCTTCTCATTTATCTAACAATCTGGCATCTTTTTTATCCAAATTTCCAAAACCCTGACTACTCAGAGTTGGGACCAGAAAGCAGAGTCTCAGTCTTACATGCCTCTCTGCAGCTCCTCTTCATCCGCCACCCCTCAACTTAGCCCCTGTCTTCCCCATCAGAGAATCGTTGTCTGCTCCCTCCAAAGTGAATAAAAATATAATGTATAAGCATCCCAAAGTGATAAAGCAAAATATTGGTAAAACTCAAATTAAACATAAAGCCTCTAAATTGAATGATTTGGCCTCTGTTCCTCCTCATGATTTAAAAATTAAATGTGGTTTGTTAAATATTAGGTCTCTAACTCCCAAGTCTCTGTTAGTCCATGATCTGTTAATTGATCATCAGATTGATTTAATTTCCCTTACAGAGACTTGGTTAGGGCAAGAGGATTATGTTGGTTTAAATGAATCAACCCCCTCTGGTTATTTAAACTGTCAAAATCCCAGAAGTTCTGGTCGTGGAGGAGGAGTAGCAACAATTTACCATTCCAAATTACTAGTTAATGTAAAGCAAAAAACATGTTATAATTCCTTTGAGGGCCTGGTCCTCAGTATTGGGCACTTTAGCAATTTCAGGTTAAACCCAATTTTATTTGCCATTGTTTATCGTCCCCCATCAACCTATTCAGAATTTTTATCCGAATTTGCTGATTTCTTAGCTGATTTAGTGTTGAAATCTGATAGAATAATTATAGTAGGGGACTTTAATATACATGTGGATGTAGATAGTGACTGCCTTAATGTGGCTGTTAATTCAATATTAGACTCGATTGGGTTTTCTCAGAAAGTAGGAAATTCTACTCATTACCTCCACCATACATTGGACCTTGTTCTGACATATGGCATAGAAATAGAAAATCTTGTAGTGTCTCCTCATAACCCTGTACTGTCAGACCATTGTCTGTTAACCTTTGATTTTACTATTTCTGACTATTTGGCTCCTAAAGAAAAATATTATCACAGTAGATGCCTCTCAGATGATGCTGTTTCCAAATTTATGCAGATTGTTTCCTCTATGCCATGTGTCAACACAACGGAAATAAGCTATAGACAGCTTGCTCCTTCTGTAATTGATAACATGGTGGATAGTGTTTCAGCTTCTCTGCATCAGGCTCTAGACTTGGTGGCCCCCTTAAAAAAGAAAAAGTCTAATCAGAGATTTTTAACTCCTTGGTTCAACACAGAAACTCGTAGCTTAAAACAGAAGACTCGTCAATTAGAAAGAAAATGGCGCTCTACTAATTTAGATGAAATCTATTTAGCTTGGAGAAATCATCTTTTAATTTATAAAAAATCTCTTAGAAAAGCTAGAACGAGTTATTACTCTGCATTAATAGAAGAGAACAAGAATAATCCCAGGTTTCTTTTCAGTACTGTAGCCAGGTTGACAAAGAGTCAGGACTCTGTCAATCCTAGCATCCCCTTAGAGCTTACTAGTCAGGACTTTATGAACTTTTTCAATAATAAAATTTCATCCATCAGAGATAAAATCAATCAGATTCTTCCCACAGTTAACTTAAATACTGTAACTACTACAACTCCTTCTATTGATGTCTGTCTTGATGAGTTTACTCCAATCGACCTTTGTGAGTTAGACAAAGTAGTTTCCTCATCCAAACCTTCAACTTGTCTTTTAGATCCTATTCCTACCAGGTTATTTAAAGAAGTCTTCCCACTTATTGGTAGCTTTATTCTTCATATAATCAATTCTTCATTAACTTTAGGCCATGTACCGCAGGCTTTTAAAACGGCTGTAATTAAACCCTTACTCAAAAAGCCAACGCTAGATCCAGGAGCTTTAGCTAACTATAGACCAATCTCTAATCTCCCTTTCATTTCAAAAATCTTAGAAAGAGTTGTTGCTACGCAATTATTTGACCACCTGCAGGGAAATGGTTTACTTGAAGAGTTTCAATCTGGGTTTAGAATCCATCATAGTACTGAAACAGCCTTAGCGAAGGTCACTAATGACCTCCTCATTGCATCTGATAATGGACTACTTTCTGTACTTGTCCTTTTAGATCTTAGTGCAGCTTTTGATACTATTGATCATAATATTCTACTTGATAGATTAGAACACTATGTTGGACTTAATGGAACTTTGTTGCAGTGGTTTAGATCTTATTTATCTGATAGGTTCCAGTTTGTTCATGTAAATGATGAGTTTTCTTTCAGCTCAAAGCTTAGTCATGGAGTTCCACAGGGATCTGTGCTAGGCCCTACTCTTTTTAGTTTATATATGCTTCCGTTAGGCAACATTATTAGAAAGCACTGTATACATTTTCATTGTTATGCAGATGACACACAATTATACCTGTCAATGAAGCCAGATGATACTAATCAATTAGCCAAGTTAGAAGCCTGTCTTAAAGAAATCAAAGCTTGGATGACTTGTAATTTCCTGCTATTAAATTCAGATAAGACTGAAGTCATTCTTGTTGGTCCAAAAAACCTTAGAAATTCCTTTCCAAATCAAACTTTCAGTTTGGACGCAGTTACTCTTTCTCTTAATAGCTCTGTGAGGAACCTTGGAGTTATTTTTGATCAGGATTTGTCCTTCAATTCACATATTAAATTTGTTTCTAAGACTGCCTTCTATCATTTGCGTTATATTGCCAAGATTAGGAGCATCTTGTCTCAGAGTGATGCTGAGAAGCTGATCCACGCTTTTGTTAGCTCGAGATTAGATTATTGTAATTCTTTATTATCAGGCTGTCCTAAAACATCTTTAAAAAGTCTTCAGCTGATCCAAAATGCTGCAGCAAGAGTTTTAACAGGTACTAGAAAGAGAGATCATATCTCTCCGGTTCTGGCCTCCCTTCATTGGCTTCCCATAGAGTTTAGAATTAAGTTTAAAATCCTTCTTCTCACTTACAAAGCTCTAAACAATCAGGCTCCTTTTTATTTAAAAGATCTGATACTACCGTATTATCCTAACAGAGCACTACGCTCTCAAAATGCAGGATTACTTGTAATACCTAGAATCTCCAAAAGTACAATGGGAGGCAGAGCCTTCAGTTATCAAGCTCCTCTCCTGTGGAATCAGCTGCCAATCTGGATTCGGGAGTCAGACTCGATCTCTGTTTTTAAGAATAGGACTAAAACCTACCTTTTTGATCTAGCCTACAATTAGGGAGGGATCATGTGTTTCTGAACCCTCCCTTAGTTATGCTGCTAATAGGTTTAGTCAGCCGGGGGACCTCCAGTAATGCACTGGGCCTCACTCCTTTCCTCACTCTCTATGAAATATTTTTTTTTGCTGGTCATTAACATTTGTTTGTTCTCTCCCATAGATTGAGTCCCCATCGTGCTGTTTGCTCTCTACATGTCTGTTCTTTTCTTCTTCTCTATCCCCTCACCCCCCAGCCAGTCGCAGCAGATGACTGCCCCTCCCTGAGCCTGGTTCTGCTGGAGGTTTCTTCCTGTTAAAAGGGAGTTTTTCCTCTCCACCGTCACCAAGTGCTTGCTCACAGGGGATCGCCTGATTGCTGGGGTCTTTCTGCAACTGTGGGGGTCCCCCCTACAGTTGATAGTGCTATGAGATGACTGTTGTTGTGAAATGGCGCTATATAAATAAAGTTGAATTGAATTAAATTGAATAAGACAATTCCTTGTCTTTTTACATATGACAACATTTCATTGTTGTCATATGTAAATTAGGTCAAATTATGCAAGATGCGTGGGTGCAAAATGGCCAGTCATGAGCGTTGGTTCGTCTGCAACATTTTTCCATTTGACAGTTATCCTCTAACTGTCACCATTCTGAAGCTATAATCATTTGAAATTTTGAGGTCAAACTCTGTGTTTTCCTGCCATTTTTTCCGGGCAGTTAACTGAATATTTAATAGGGTGTCCTAATTTTTTCACATGACTGTTGGTGAGCTCTGCAGAACTTAGCCCAGTGCTCAGCAACTTTTAAAAACTGAGCACAACTTTCACCAACGTGTATTTCCAAACGTCGGCAAAAATTTTCAGCTGAAAATTTGCAAAAAAAAACACCTTTCACCAGAGTTTGCCACCAAAGACAAACTGTCATTAAATTTTAACTTTAGCCAGCAGAGCCAGACGTTCACCAGAACGTCGGTAAAAGTTGGTCCAAACGTTGTGGTGTAAATCCACCTTTCAGCATGTAGCTCCATGGAGTCCTTGGTTCTCATTTCAACCGCTTCCTTTGAAACAGTCAGCTGTGGTTCTAGTCAGAAGATGAACACAAACATCGTTACACAAATCAGGAGACATTTGACTTGAATATCTACCAGTTCTGTAGTTTTGTTGGGACAAATGGTGTTTATATTCAAAACTAGGAACAATTACTAGCTGTGATATACACATAGACTTTTTACCATTTTGCAGATACTGTATGGGGTCTTAAATTTGCTGAAGTGTAAAAAGTCTAACATTTAACTTCCTCATAACTGCAATAACCCTGAACACAAAAAGGATGTATTTTTGCTTTTTGGATGAAAAATGACAATATTCATTTCAAGCCCTCACTTGTTTCTCTTTCCAGCTGTGTGATGGTTGATCGTGACATGGAGGACATCAAAGCGATACGCAGTGTGTTTCCACATGCAAAAACACTGTCATGCTGGTTCCATGTTCTTCAGGTAATGCACAAGATTCCACACATGAAAGTATCCAAATTGTGATATTAATCAGTCAAAAGAGAAACCATTTTACTTTTGTGCCATCTTCATAAAGAGGGCCGGAACACATAAACTGTCATGATACACCTCCGGCAGATGAGGAAGGAACTGGACTGGCAGGACGGGCAGAACTCCAGTGGAACATTGTTTATTGGTGAAAGAAAATCAGTGCAGCTCGGGGGATGTCAAACACAAAAAATCAAAAACTAAACACTTACAGTAAATGTATGATGATGAGAAACCGAAGAGAACGCTCTGCAATGATGCCACGAGGAGAAATGAAAACAGCGGCTATATACAGAGGCAAAGAAATGAATCAATATTACAGGACAGTGTGCAGCATTGATGACTATAGCAGGTTCATCCATATCACCATGGTGATGTTTTCATGATACCACATGACCCTGAGTGTAATATTGCTTTGATACGATGGTTCCACAGATGTCATTTAAAAGCTGCTAATAAAAACAATGAATCACAATTGTTTTTTTTGGTTTTTTGGTTGTTTTTTTTGTTCTGTAGTTCCACCAAGACTAGCAGTGCTAAGCTAATTTTCAAAATCGATATGAGAATGTCCACTGAGAGGCAACCTCTGTTTTTTGAGAATCCCCTGTTCACACTCACACATGCACACCTGGAAGCTGCCCAGTACAACCAGACTGACCAGTGGCCACTGAGCAGCTCCACTGGAGCAGTTCAGCTGAAGCATTGAAGACATGTAATATTGACAAATACTTTGCAGATTTTAAAATTTACACTTCTCTCAAGAAAAAAAAATAACAAAATATTTTACACAAAGACCATTTTATGACATTTATTGACAAAAAAGATAAAAAATCACCAGGCGAACTTGTCATGATTTCCTCTCCAGAGAAGGAAAAAGGCACCAAACTGCGGCCGTGAGTTTGGAGGGTTTATGAACAAACCCAGAAAATAGTCAGTTGAGGGAAAAACACAGGAGCGCAGGAAGCAGAAATAAGCAGCTAAGGCGAGGAGCCGAAACCCAGAAACAGAGGAGCAAAATAGCTGGGCTAAGGAGAGAGACATCGCCGCTAAACCTGCATTCAAACAAACCACAAGCCACACAAAGGCTGAGGACTTGCGTGCGTAATGGAGAGCTGAAAGTATGACGCTGCGCCCAACAAAGGAGTGCAGCCCCTGAAATAGGAAGGAAACATTATCAACATGGTGACAACCGGTGTGGACTGACATGAGCGGGGGAACCAGAACTAGGAATGGAAATCACCTGGCAGAGATGAGAGAGGAGCGGCAGAGCTCAACAGCTGACAGAACCACGCCCATGGAAGCATGGCCTCACAGCCGTCAAACCCAGAAGACGTCACAGCAAAAGGATGAAAAACAACAACAGACTAGAAATAACTGGCAACTAAGACATGGTATGACAAAAGCAAGATAAACAATGACAAGGAAAACATGGGAGGCAATAAGAAAACTTGAACGGCAGAGAAGAACCTCAAGACTGAGCCTCGGAGGAATTTTACAAAAAAAAAAAACGACTTCAAATTTAGGAGAAAAAAGTGTAGGTTTCAGAGAAATAAAACTGATGTAATTTTAATTGTGTCCCTCAAAGCTGTTGAGTCTTAACTGGCAGCTGAATTGAATTCTCAGCATCTTAGCAGACTTCTGTGCAGAAACCTGACTGTGCTCCAGTCTTTCCACTTGATGGATCACCAGAGTCAACTTGGCTTCAGCGTTCCAAGTCTGAGCAGTTTGATCAACTCGGACTTGTGCGTCCCAAACTGCTGCATCATCTAATCAGTGAAGCTTTTGCTCATCATCATGATGGTTCTGACATGTTCGCTACACACAGCTGAAACTGAGCAACTCAATCATCTGACTTCCTCACAGTCAGTCAGCAAATCTTTGCATCCACACCATTTATTGAAGCACATTTGCAGCATCTCCAGGAAGTAGTAGAGAATATTTGAATGGATTTCCCATCATGCACCACTGTCATCAAAGCTTTCAGAAAAGGCAGCTAGTAGAACAGAACAGATGATAGAAAATACTTGCAGCTAAAACTGATTCAGTGAGGAAAAGCTGCACTCAGCTTTCTTTTAAAACCCAACCATGACTGACTGTGGAGTGGAGCTTTTCTAAAATGCCAACCGTGTTACCCTGCTGTACTGGTTCTGTTTCAGGAAGACTGTGAATTAATAAAGTCAGTTATATCACACAACTATACTAGAAATGTTTTAGCAAGGTTGTGAAGGAAAATGAGCACTGTCACTTTAAAAATGGAAAGGATTATAAGACTCCTTCAACAAGGTCATTCAACAGAGAGTGAACACAAACATGTTGGTTGTTCCTAATCGTCCGAGTCTGAAATTTAGAGCAAAAACATCAAAACAGGAAGGAAGACGTCAAAGCGTCACAACAGAAAAACTCAAAGAAATAGAGTAGAATAGAATAGAAAGAATAGAACAGAATAGAATAGGCTTTACTGTCATTGTACAGTTGTACAGCACAAGGAAATTGTGGATGAGTCTTAAAAATAAAAATGTCAAATAAAAGTAAAAGACTCACCATCGTGTTTGAATAAAGACAGAATAAAATATTTGGTGTGACTAAAATCCTCTTTATTCATGATTCAAACTCAGTTTCTTCCCACGTTCAAACCAGTTGTGTTCAATCATTTCATGAGCAGATTCCCTTCATCAGCACAGTCAGCCTGACTGAGAATCTCAGTGCCGTTCACCAAAATAAAGACCAATCACCAGCAACTGCTTTGAGGGGCTGATGTCCCCCTGTTAGCAACATGAGCCACAATCACCCCCCTTGTTCCTCTGCCACCCCCATCTCCATTCAGAGATGCAACTCAAGGGGGGACGGGGGGACACTGCCCCTCCCAGCCTGGAACAAAGAGAGAATTAGCCCCCAATATCATTTTTAGATCATGTTACACAACTGAATAAAATGACTTTGCATGACTGATTCTAAGCAGAAATGCTAAAAATGGATCCATTTTCAATTCCAAAATTTGATGTCTTTTATCTTTTTTCCACATTTTTTCATGTAAATTTGATTTTTTTCTAAAAAAGTTTAAACTTTTTTCTTAATTTTTTTTCCTTTTCCTCATAAATCTACAACTTTTTTCTTCAAAAGTTTTGACTATTTTTCATAAATTTAAGTTTTTTCCTTGTATATTTATAACTTTTTCATAAAAATTTTGAACTTTTGTCTTAATAAATTGTGACTTTTCTAATAAATATGCAACTTTTTCCTCATAAATTTGTGATTTTATCTCAAAATTTTGCATTTTTCCTCATAAATTTTCATCTTTGTTTCCTGTAAATTTCAAACTTTTTTCCTCATAAATCTGACTTTTTCTCAAAAATTTGCATTTTTCCTCATAAATTTTCATCTTTTTTCCTCATAAATGTATAACTTTTTTCCTCATAAATTTGTGATTTTTTTCTCAAAAATTTGCATTTTTCTTCATAAATTTTCATCTTTTTCCTGTAAATTTTCAACTTTTTTCCTCATAAATTTGTGATTTTTTTTTTCTAAAACAGCATTTTTCTTGTAATTTTGTAAATCTTTTTCCTCAGAATTGTTGTCTTTTCCCTTTCCAACACCGATGCTTCTGCAGCTTTTTGGTCTCTCATCAAGTCTTCAGCAGCTCTCCAGGCCCACGCTGATCTTCCAGCATCTCTGTCCCTGCTGAAGGCTCCACTCACGCCCCCTAAGGACCTAAAGGAACTACAACACCCAGACTTCCTGGACCCCAATGCCCCGCCGGAGGGCAGCGAGGAGCCGGCGGCGGAGTGAACCAACGTTTCCCAGTAAATGCTGCCAATGTGTGGTGTTGCCCTCGTGTCTGGACTGTGGTTTGACGTTTTTCCTGTCGTGTTTGTGTCGTTTCTGTCCCTGTTTGAGTTTCTGAATGTTGCCATTATCCATTACGTCCACTAGAGGGAGACAAAGCCCTTCAGTGCAACATTTGCACATCTCTGAGAGAGCGTTCCAATTCAGCCCTTCACCCAACCGTCCATTTCACCCATTCACCGTGAATGTCCAGAGCGGAGGGGAGGGTGAAGGGCTGAACTGGGACGCTCCCTAAAACCTGTCCTGCTGACAGGCACGTTTCCAGCTTTTTGGGGCCCTCTGCAAGGTTGTGTTTAGGGGCCTCTAGATTAGGAACAGGAAACAGATGAAACCATTTAGAATGGAAACAAATGCGGAAATTTACTAGAAAAAAGGAGAAAATTTAAAGGAAAAAATTTAAAATTGTCTTACAAATAAAAGGACAAAATAGCAAACCTGCATGAAAAACTTCAGCTGTTAACTAGAGAAATTTTCTAATTTATGAGATAATTTACAATTTTACAATTTTAAAAAGTTAACAAATTTATGACAAAAAATCACAAATTTATGAGAAAAAGTTAATTGGAAAAAACGCTGCAAATTTATGAGCTAAAAGTTGCTAATTTTTGTCAAAAAAGCTGTTCATTTTTTTGAGAAAAGTTTCAAATGTTGCAGAAAACAAAGTCACAAAGTTACAAAATAATTTACAAATTTATGAGAAAAGCTGCAATTTTCTAAGAAGAAAGTTGCTAATTAATATGAAAAAGTTGCACATCTCTGAGAAAAAAAGTTGCTAAATTATATATAAGTTTCTAATTATGTGGAAAAATGCTCATTTATGTGAAAAAAGTAGCAAATTTATGAGAAAAAAATCACAAATTATGAGAAAGAATGTTGCAGATTTATGAGCTACAAGTTGCTAATTTATGTGAAAAAAGTAGGATATTTCTGAGAATAAAGTTTCAAATTTCTCAGAAAACAAAGTTACAAATTTACAAAAAAAATTATAAATTTCTGAGATCAAACTGAAATTTACAATAAAAAAATTCTTCAGTTGAGATAGTTTCAAATTTGCAAGAAAAAAATACCAAAATATGGGAGAAAAATTCACAAATTTACCAGAAAAGTTACAAATTTATGAGTAAAACGTTGCTAATTTAGAGGAAAAGAAGTCATAGATTTATGACGAGGAAAAAGTTGAAGCTGATTTTAACTTCTCTCTCTCTCTCTCTCTCTCTCTCTCTCTCTCTCTCTCTCTCTCTCTCTCGTGCGCATGCGTGGGCGTTTGTGGGAGCAGGGGTGTGGAGTGGTGTCGAGTGAGTACTTTAAACTTTGTATTTTCTAACTTTTTCTCTATCTTGTGTGTTTGAGGTGTGTGTGTTTAATATAGTGGGTTGAGTGTGGGTGTGTTGGGGTGTGAGTGTTGGAGTGAGTGTGTTGGGGAACGGTAGCTTCTGCTGCCGGTTTTTCCCGGCCGGCATCATGCCGGTGATTGATGGTGGTGTGGAGTTTGAGCGCTTAACCCGGCGTCATGGTGTGAGAATCCTCCTGACAGTTCCCTGTTCTGTGGAGGAGGCCAGCCTCGCTGTAGGACAGGTGGTTGGGCATGGCAGCATAAAATCAGCATCGAGGATGAACAGCGCAATTGTGATCTTTCTGGATTCGACTGAAAAAGCTGATCAGGTGGTGGCACAGGGAGTGGTCACAGGTGACACTTTTACTCCCGTTTTACCGCTGGCGAATCCTTCTAGGAGGATCACCATCTCAAACGCTCCTCCTTTCGTTAAAAATGATCAGCTGATTAGAGAGTTGTCCCGTTTTGGCCAGGTTGTGTCCCCTATCAGAATGGTCTCTCTGGGTAGTAAATCACCCCTGCTGAAGCATGTTGTATGTCATAGAAGGCAGTGTTTCATGGTGTTGAAAGACAGCTCTGCTGAACTGAACGCGTCTTTTAATTTCAGGATTGACGGCTTTAGCTACTTGGTGTTTGCAACATCTGAAACCATGAAGTGTTTTGCGTGTGGCGCAGAAGGCCATCTTATTAGGTTATGTCCTGAAAAGGCGAACACAAAGAGCACTGGCGGTAGGAAACGTGACGCCGCTGTTTCTGGTGGTCCGGAGGGTAGCGCTACATGTGGTGCGGCAGATGCCGCTGCGGCGCCCGCTTCTGCTGGGGCGGTCGCGGCCGCGTCCGCATCCGCGGCCGCGTCCGCTTCTACTTCTGCGGGGGCGTCCGCGTCCGCGTCCGCGTCCGCGTCCGCTTGTGCTGGGGCGGCCGCGGCCACCTCTGCTGGGGTGGCCGCGGCGGGCGCGGTAGTTGCCCCCCCAAACAGTGATGGTGGGGAATTTCTGTCTGGCGGCAGCTCTGATCATTGTGACGAGCCTGTCGCCCGGGGTAAACAGGTGGAGGGTGTAAGTAAAAGTGCAGTTAAACGAAGGAACGTGAATGAACAGACTTTGCAGGCGGGGGAGGAGCGGTTTGAGGCTGTAGGGGACACACAGAGCAAACACTGCATGACAAACGTTGCAGTTCATGAAGAAATGCAGGAATGTAGTTTTGCTGAAGAGGATCCTTTTAAAGCTGCACAAAAAAGAAAAAGTGCTGAAAACTTGCAGAGCTCTGCTAAATCTAGTAGGGTTGGGAAGTTAGATTTACTAGATGAGAGCGTCTCTGACGAAAGTGGAGCTGAGTCTGAAATGATGCAGACGCAGGAGGAGCAAAGCTCCTATTGTTTTACCAAAATTAGGCAATTTCTCCAGGTGACCAAGGGGAGCAGAGCTGTGAAAGTGGAAAATTACTTTCCAGATCTGGAGTTATTTGTGGCATCAGCTCGCAAGCTGATGAAACTGAATGATGGGAATGAGACTTTTACTGATCAGGAAATTTTTCGTTTAAAGAAACTGGTTGTCAAACTGAAATCACAAATTACTAACAGTCATGTTGACTCTTAGTTTGTTTCTTCCCTTTTATGCTATGTGTGTGTTTTTTTACTGTACCTTATTTTTATCCTTTTTAATGCCCCACCTTAGAATTGGCACTCTTAATATAAACGGGGCCAGGGATGATGTAAAAAGGGCCTCTTTATACAAGCTTTTTAATTTAAAGGCACTTGACGTGCTGATGGTCCAGGAGACTCACAGCACTGTAGACATTGAGTGCCAGTGGAGAAAAGAGTGGGATGGCTGCATTTTTTTTAGCCACAAATCCAATAATAGTGGAGGGGTGGCTGTACTTTTCTCTCGGGGTTGTGTGCCTGTCTCTTATGAGGTAGAAGAGGTGGTGAAAGGACATGTACTCTTGCTAAAGGTACAGTTTGAAAACGTAAACTTGGTTCTTATAAACGTGTATGTGCCAACCCAGAGAGCAGAAAGGATCAGGGTCTTTAATATGCTATCAGATACGGTTAGATCCTGTAATCCAAATAGTTTTTTATTTCTGGGGGGTGATTTTAACTGTACATTAAACCACAGACTGGACAGGAACCATCAGGAACCTCACCCTGCTTCTGCCAATAGGCTGAGGGAACTAGTGAAGGCACATGAAATGGCCGATGTGTGGAGATCACATCATGGGGACCAGAGGCAGTACACCTGGAGCCATGCTAAAGATAACCTCTTATCTATGGCTAGGTTAGACCGTTTCTATGGTTTTAAACACCAAATGAGTGTTTTTAAAAATAGTTGTATCTGTCCTGTTGGTTTCACTGATCACTGCCTGCTGATTTGTTCTGTTTTCATTGAAAATGTAAAGTGTAAGAGTGCTTTTTGGCATTTTAATAATACACTTTTAAATGATGTGTTTTTTAAGGGAGTTTTTCATGATGTATGGAAGTCACACAGGGAACAAAAATCTTCTTTTAGTTCTCTCCAAATGTGGTGGGATTTTGGTAAGGCACAGATAAAACAATTCTGCCAACAGTACACTCAAAATGTCACTCGTAGCTTGACCCAATCCTTGAAAGTTCTGGAGACTGAGGTGGTAGAACTAGAGGAGTTGCTCAGTTCTACAGGAAAACAGGAGCACTTAGAGGCTCTCAAGTCAAAAAGGTCAGCCTTGGCTAGCTTGCTAGGGGTCACCGCACAGGGTGCTCTGGTCCGCTCACGCTACATGGATGTAGCTCTGATGGACTCGCCCTCCCAGTACTTTTTTGGACTGGAGGGGAAAAATGGACAGAGAAAGCTCATTCACTCCTTGTTGGGCGATGACGGGAGAACAATCTCCACAGCAGCAGAGATCAGGAAACACGCTGCTAGCTTTTACAGTGAATTGTTTAGAGCAGAGTGGAGGGAGGACACGGCACTGGGCCAGGTTTTCCTTGATGGTCTTCCAGTGCTCTCAGAGGACCTTGTTGCCGGCTTGGATGCTCCACTGTCTCTGTCTGAGCTGCATACGGCGCTAATGAGCCTCCAGAATGGAAAATCACCAGGCATAGATGGTCTCTCTGTGGACTTTTTTAAGGAATTCTGGCCCCTGCTTGGTCCAGACCTGCTGGAGGTTCTCCAAGATAGCTTGGAAAGGGGGACCCTACCCACGACCTGCAGGAGGGCCATCATCACACTGTTGCCGAAAAAGGGGGACCTCCAGAGCCTAAAGAACTGGAGGCCAGTCTCTCTGCTCTGCACAGACTACAAGATTCTCTCAAAAGCTCTGGCCCGAAGACTGAGAAAGGTGATGAGCGAGCTCATTCATGTAGACCAGACTTACTGTGTGCCTGGCAGGCTGATTAGTGACAACGTCACTTTAATTCGGGATATTTTGGAGGTCTCTGGTTCATTGGCGGTAGAAACTGGTTTGATTTCAATTGACCAGGAAAAGGCGTTTGATCGGGTTGAACACCAATATTTATGGACAGTTTTAACAGCTTTTGGGTTCAGCCCAGGCTTCATAGCCAGGATACGGGTCTTGTACAGTGACATTGAGAGTGTGCTGAAGATAAATGGGGGCCTGTCTGCCCCTTTAAAAGTCCAGAGGGGGGTTCGGCAGGGCTGCCCTCTCTCAGGGATGCTGTACTCCCTCGCCATAGAGCCTTTGCTTCACTGCCTGAGAAGGGATCTATCAGGAGTTACTTTTCCTGGCTGTGACACCACGTTCAAGCTGTCGGCCTATGCAGATGATGTAGTCATTCTGCTAAACAAGCAGAGTGACATTGACGTTCTGGTTAGGAGTGTCAATCTTTTTGGCCAACTTTCCTCTGCAAAGATAAACTGGGGAAAAAGCGAGGCTCTGATGGTGGGGGAGAAACTAGAAAATCAGCTTACGCTGCCGGGTGGGTTGATTTGGAAAAAAGGAGGTTTTAAGTATCTTGGCGTCTTTATTGGAAATCAGCAGTTTGAGCAAAAAAATTGGGATGGGGTCATAGAGAAGATTAACGGGAGACTAAACAAGTGGAAGTGGCTAATGCCAAGAATATCTTTTAGAGGAAGAGTGCTCATTTTAAATAATCTTGTTTCCTCATCCCTGTGGCACCGCCTCATGTGCATGGACCCCCCTGCTGGTTTGTTGTCCAAAATTCAGTCTGTTTTGGTGGACTTTTTTTGGGGGGGTGGACTCCACTGGGTTCCTCAAGCCCTGTTATTTCTTCCCAAAGAGGAGGGGGGGCAAGGAGTGATTCATTTAGCTAGTAGAGGTGCTGCTTTTAGACTGACTTTCATACAGAGACTGCTGGCGGGCCCCCAGGACCTGGTATGGAGGCCTTTGGCCTGTGTTATTTTACAGAGAGTCCTTGGGCTTGGGCTAGACCTCCCTGTGTTTTTAATGGATTTTAAGAACTCTAATGCACTGTCTTTACCCAGTTTTTACCGCAGTCTCTTTTCAGTGTGGACTCTTTTTAAAAAACAAAGAGGGCCATGCGATTCCCTCTACTGGTTGTTGAGGGAGCCGCTGGTTTTTGGTGGTCGCCTTGGTGTCCTGCCGGGAGTTGGAAGGACCTTCCTTGATAGGCTGTGTTCCAGGAACATTCTCACTCTGAAGCAAGTGGTGGAACTGGCTGGTCCTGGCCTCAACAACGCCTCAGCTTTAGCAGCTCATCTTGGTGTCAGGTCGATTCGTTTCATCGATGGTCTTCTTGCACACTGGAAACAGGAGCTTCATGGACTTGAGCACTCCCTACTCTTGGACTTTAGCAATGGCACGCTGCAGCCAGAAAGCACTGACCCCTTTCCCTCTCTCACGCTCTATATGGACTTTGACGTCGCTCCTTGCTCCTTACTGGCATTCTGTGCTCCCACTGGTGTGGACTTTGGAGGAGCCAGTGGTAAGGCACTCTACAGACTGGTGGTGATGGCACTCAACAAGGACCGATTGAACACCTGTGTGGACACTCCTTGGAGAGCCTATTTTAAACTAGGAAAAGGGCATCGGCCTGCCTGGAGGGCTCTTTATAAAGCCCCTCTCCCTAAGAGGCATGGAGACTTACAGTGGAGGGTCCTGCATGGTATTATAGCAGTCAATGCTTTTGTTTCTGTGATTAACAGCAGTGTCAGTGATCAGTGTGTTTTTTGTTCCTCTAGGGAGACTGTTTTTCATTGTTTTATTGAATGTCAGCGCCTGAGTGGCCTCTTTGAACTTCTCACAAAACTTTTTCATATTTTTAAGGAAGTTTTCTCTAAGCAGGTTTTCATTTGTGGTTTTATGTACAATCGTCGTTTTAAGCAGAAGTGTCAACTACTGAACTTTGTTTTAGGACAGGCAAAGTTGGCTATCTATGTAAGCCGGAGAAGAAAACTTGAAAATGTTGAGAATGATGTTGATGTCAAAATTTTATTTGTGAGGCTACTTAAAGCCAGAATCAGGCTGGACTTTCAGTTTTTTATGGGGAATGGGGATGTGGAAGGTTTCAGGACCCTCTGGTCCCTGGAGAATGTCCTCTGTTCAGTTCATGATGGACAGCTTTTTTTTGGGCGTTTTTTGGGGGATTAATTTTCTGTGTAACATAGCATGATATAGAAATTGTATTGACTGATGGACAAGTGTGTTTATTAAAGATCTTTTAAAAATCAAAAATCTCTCTCTCTCTCTCTCTCTCTCTCTCTCTCTCTCTCTCTCTCACAAACACACACACACACACACACACACACACACACTCTCTCACACACACACACACACACTTGCCAGCTGGATGGTTAAATGTTAGCAGTAATTCAGATTCATCAACGACCATAACGAGCATGAGATTGGACTGTGGGAGGAAACCCTCACAGAGGAGGAAGCAGCTGTGAGGTGACGGTGGTAACCACCGTTCCTCTGTGGTCTCCACAGTGACAGACGTGTGTTTGTGCTGCAGGATCCACGCACATCTGCACCCTGTCTCACTTCCTGAGGGCCCTCAGAGATCTGGAGAAAGACCAGCAGAGTGGTTAGAGTTCCTGTAGAAGCTCCTCCTCCTCCTCCGTCACTCATGGATGCTGGGCGTGTCCTGACGCCGAGACCACCGTCCAGGCTGCTTGTTGTCCTCACGTTTATTGATTTATTGATGATGTGGCTGATGACGTGTTTCAGTTCTGCTGCGTCACATTAAACAGAGCGTTTCCACCCAGAAAGCCTTTCTTCTTCTTTGGCTTGTTGTCCACGCAGCCTTTTCTCCTCTGGGCTTCCCCAGCATGGCAGCAGTGATGGAGACATCATGGAGCTCTTTCCCACCACAGAGTTCCTACTGGAACCTTTTCAGCAGCACCATGAAGGACAGCATCACCGCTCCATTGAAGCAGCTCTGCTGCTTTTGCCAATCCATCCTGTTTAGAACATGAGCAACGTTTTGTTCTACATTCAGCACTTTTTCCTCAGAAATTGGCTTTTTTGGTCAAAAATTTGCTGCTTTTTGTTTCTAAATCTTCAGCAGATTCACCATATATTTGTAATTTGATTCTAGCAAATTTGCAAATCTTGGATTTTAACCTCATAAATGTGCAATTTTTTTCAATTTTAGTATCAGAAATTTCTTTATTCTGATAAACTTGTCACTTTATCCCCATAAATTTATGACTTTATTTGTGTAAATTTGCAGGTTTATGCTGTGAAACTTTAGATTTTTGTTCTCATTGTCATGGCCTGCTCTGCTAATCATCCCCAGCCGCGCGCTCACCTGGTTCCCATTCCGGCTGGCCTATTTATACCGCGCTGCCCTGACTGGCGGTGCGGAGATGTCTCACTGCACTCCAGAGGAGCTTCATCGCCAACTCCTTCTACTCGTCATGATCTCATCCAAAGGCTGCTTCATTCCTCGCTGGAGAATCCCTCCAGCCATCCACGTAAGCGCAATCCTCAACTCACCCTGTCTTCCAGTCCCCTGTGCACAGGCGGAGTCCATGGCGGCGGATTCTTCCTTCCCTCCTTCGTCGTCGAACTCCCCAGACACTCACCTGCAGGAGCTGCACTCCCGACCAAAGGACACTGTCTTCCCGGCCGTAGCCGTTGTGCTGACCCTGAGCTTGTCTCCATCTGCTCCCACAGTAAGCAAGAGTGTAACTGTTTAACTCCAGCTACGACGCTCACTAACTATCCCTCTCTGTGTGTCTTTAGGGTTGCCGGGTCGTGCGGTGTGCCGCTCTGTCCCTGCTGCTCCTGCCTACACTCTCACACACCAACATACTGTACATTACTGCTGTAAATAAACCTAATTGTATCAAGTCGAAGTCTTTGTTTTGTCACTGTTTTGTCAACTCATAAATTTTCAGTTTTATTCTCAGAATTTTTTTCTTTATCATGAATGTGAGAATCTTTTTTCTCTTTTATTCTCATAAATGTAAAAATTTTGACTTTATTTCCATAATTTGCCATTTTATTCTCAAATCAGAATTCTAAGTCTCTGAACTTTGCTTCTTTTTTCTTGTAACTTTATCGCTTTGTTCTTGTCATTTTTGGACTTTATTTGTGTAAATTTACAGTTTTATTTTGAGAAATCTGCAGCCTTTTTTCTCCTAAATTTGCGAATTTAATCTCTTTAATTTGCAACTTTATCCCCAGAATTTTGTGACTTTATCCTTATCGTTTTTCCAGAGATTTGATCATTTATTCTTGTAAACGGTGACGTTTCTGCTCATAAATTTGCCACTCTTTGCATCCATTGCATTCTTTCTAAAATGTGAGATCTTTCTCTCATCAATGAACTTTTTTCCTCTTCAGGCCATCACAGAAGGGAGGAATTAAAGTGGATCTTGGAGAGGGATTTTCAGGGACTAAAATGAGGAACTATAGCAGTCCTGGAAAGGCTCCTGTGGTGCTGGAGAGGCTTCTATTACTATTGAAAAATTAAAACATTTACAAATTCAAAAAGTCACAAACTACAATCTAATTACACTGAATAAAAATTTAACTAGAATCCAGATGAGTGTTGAAAACTGGCAAGAAAAAGTTAAGAATTTGCAAAAGAAAAAATACAGATTCAGGAGAAAAGTTTCAAATTTATAGGAATAAATTTTCAGATTTATTGGAAAATTGCAAATTTACAAAGATGAAAATTTACAAGAGAAAAATCACAAATTCATAAGTTGTAAATGTATAAGAAAAGTAGCAAATTTACAAGAAAAAGTTGCAAATTTATCAGAAAAAAGTTGCAAATTTGTAGAAAAGAGATGAAAATTTATCAGATAAAGTTGCAAATATACAAGAAAAAAGTTGCAAATTTAAAGGTAAAAAGTTGCAAATTTGCACGTGTTAAAGCCTGACTGTAGTTCCAGTGTCTATCTTGTCTTTTTCCACTGTAGAGGCTCTTTTTTGTCCCGTCTGGTTGTGTGGTGATTCTGGAAACGTCCGTCTGATCATATCTGGGATTTTCTGTCCACATCAGCTGCTGCAGGCTGTGTGCTCACACAATAAAGTGGCTTCATTAAACTCTTTGTTCCGCTTCCTTTACATGGTTTCATGGTGCAAAATCCTATTTTGCTGCATTTGAACCTTCAGCAGTTCTGACTGTGGCTGGCATGTTTAGCCCCTTACATTCCAGCCAATTTCCCTCAATTTAGCACATGCAAAGAAAATCAAATTCTTTCTTCACTGAGTGGCAGCAGAAAATTGGAAACTGTCATGGCGGCTGCTGGGCCATCATCATCATCATCATCATCATCAGCTGCGCATACACCGGCAGGGGGTAATCAGTGGGCTTTAAAAGCCAGAACCGCAGACTGCTCGGCACGGAGTCATCTGTCACCTTTGCCCAGCAATGCGCCGAGAATACGACCTCAAGCTAAAGCCAAGGACAAGACATCACGTCGAGCCAAGCCAAGTAAGCAACCTCTGCACTCATCCTCTCCTAGCCTTTTCCCCTGTGCACAGGTGGACCTCCCTGGCGGCGGACTAACCTCCCCAGCTGACGGGATGCCATCTCCTCCACCTCGGAGTTCCTCCTCACCTCCGCTACGTCAAGCACCACGAGCACCACATCGCACGGGCACTCAGAGCCAGCAGGACTTTCTCTGTGGTGCCTGCAAGTAAGCATCACAAGCTTCAGGTCTCTCTTCCCAGCAAACATTTGTAATTGTTTGTGCTTGTGTGTTCCAGGGTTGCCAGGTCGCCGCAGGATACGCTCAGCTCCAGTGACCAGACAGCCACGCACTCACTCACTCACGCACCAAATGCACATTATATTAATAAAGAATAATTGTCTTATATCTACTCGTGTCAGCGTCTGTCTCCTGGGTCCCTAACCATGTCAGTATGATTCCGTCAAGATGACCCAGCTGACAGCGCGCTGTCGCGCCGCCTAAACACTCTTAGCGCCCGAGTAGACATGATTTCACACCAGCAGACAGTCATTCTAAATCAATTAACTCAGGTTAACAGCCGGCTGGACCGCCTGGAAGGACACCAGGCATTCCCCCTGGCGACCGGGGGATTTCCAGCCCCCGTAGCCACTCCTACTAGCCAAGCTAATTCACCATCTTTACATCGTCTCACTCCCGTGCCAACCCCCGCCCGCTTCAGCAAAAAGCTCGGGGAAGCACGAGGGTTTATACTCCAATGTGAATCAGTGTTTCTCCGCGTCCCGGGGGACTTTGCCACTGACCAAAGCAAAATAGGGTATATCACCAACCTGCTGGGGGGTAGGGCCTTAGACTGGGCTTACACAGTTATGGCAAAACCAAATTATCCTGTTTTGACGTACCAGCAGTTCGTGGCAGAGTTCATGGAGGTGTTTGATCATACAGACCGGGGCGCGGTGTTAACCGAACAGCTGCTAAGTCTTCGGCAGGGCAGTAGATCTGCCGCCGATTACGCAATAGACTTCCAGGTGTTAGCTGCTGAGATTGGGTGGGGGGAGCCAGCGCTTTGTGGTATCATCCTCCGCAGTCTTAGCTCTGAGTTGAAAGATGAGCTAGCGGCACGAGACAAACCAGAAAGGTTAGGGGAGTTAATTTCCCTCACCATCAGCTTGAATAGTAGGCTAATGGAGAGAGCGGCCGAACGGCGGACAGCTCCCCGTTTGAGTAAACCCCGCCTTCGCTCCGCTAGGTCACCTCTCCTTGCTCTGCCCTCGTCAGAGGAACTTCCGGAGCAGGAGGATTTGGTCATAGGGCAATCGGGAGTTTCAGCGGCTGAAAGACAGCGCCGCAGGGATCTGGGCCTATGTTTTTATTGTGGCAATGGGTCTCATGGGGTTGCTGAATGCCCGAACCGGTTAAAAGGGGAGGTCCGTGGATCACAGTAGGGGGATTCACAGATGACAACCAGAAAAAAGCCCCTCACCAGTTGCCGCATCCCCATTAGGCTACTCCACAAACACAAAGAACATTTCACACATGCCTTAGTTGACTCTGAAGCTGAGCAAAACTTCATCTCCAGAGACCTGGCAACCCAGATGGGCCTCAGCTGTCAACCTCTATGCCCTCCTGTCAATCTCGTCACGTTGTCCAAGGCGTCACTGACATCTGTTTCCCATCAGACAGCCCCTGTGTCAATCATAGTCTCTGGGAACCACCGGGAGGAAATTTGGTTCTTGGTTTTACCCATCTCCTCCTCCCCCGTCATCCTGGGAGTACCCCTGGCTTCGGCTTCACAACCCCACCTTTGAGTGGCAAGCTGGGAGAATTATAGCGTGGAGTTCTTTCTGTTTGAGTGCCTGCCTCCAATCTGCGGCATGTGCTCCCTCGGTCTCGGTGCCTTCTCCTTCGACGCCACCCCCGGA
The DNA here is from genome assembly GCA_020510985.1 of Pholidichthys leucotaenia. Lineage (NCBI taxonomy): Eukaryota > Metazoa > Chordata > Actinopteri > Cichliformes > Pholidichthyidae > Pholidichthys > Pholidichthys leucotaenia. The sequence continues at coordinate 193,712,074 of CM035838.1, forward strand.
CCTGTCCAAGGTGCCAGAAGTCTACCACGACCTGGGGCGGTGTTCAGTAAGTCACGGGCGCTGTCCCTTCCCCCACACCGTCCTTATGACTGCGAGCAACCTCAGGGCAGGGGCCCCTCTCCCGGCGAGCCGCCTATACAGCCTGTCCGCCCCGGAGCGCAAGGCCATGGATACATATATCAAGGAGTCTCTGGCTTCCGGAATTATTCATCCTTCGTCCTCGGCCGTGGGTGCAGGATTCTTCTTTGTGGGAAAGAAGGACGGTTCACTGCACCCCTGCATCGACTTCCGGGGCCTCAACGAAATCACGGTTAAGGACAAATATACATTGCCTTTGATGAACACAGCCTTCGACTCTCTCCAGGGGGCGTCCTGGTTTACGAAGTTGGACCTGCGGAACGCCTACCACCTGGTGCGCATCAGAGAGGGTGATGAATGGAAGATGGCTTTCCAGACCCCAAGCGGCCACTTCGAATATCTGGTGATGCAGTTTGGGTTAACCAACGCTCCGGCCGTGTTTCAGCGGCTGATAAATGACGTCCTCCGGGATTTCAATTCAATTCAATTCAATTCAACTTTATTTATATAGCGCCATTTCACAACAACAGTCATCTCATAACACTATCAACTGTAGGGGGGACCCCCACAGTTGCAGAAAGACCCCAGCAATCAGGCGATCCCCTGTGAGCAAGCACTTGGCGACGGTGGAGAGGAAAAACTCCCTTTTAACAGGAAGAAACCTCCAGCAGAACCAGGCTCAGGGAGGGGCAGTCATCTGCTGCGACTGGCTGGGGGGTGAGGGGATAGAGAAGAAGAAAAGAACAGACATGTAGAGAGCAAACAGCACGATGGGGACTCAATCTATGGGAGAGAACAAACAAATGTTAATGACCAGCAAAAAAAAAAAAAAAAAATATTTCATAGAGAGTGAGGAAAGGAGTGAGGCCCAGTGCATTACTGGAGGTCCCCCGGCTGACTAAACCTATTAGCAGCATAACTAAGGGAGGGTTCAGAAACACATGATCCCTCCCTAATTGTAGGCTAGATCAAAAAGGTAGGTTTTAGCCCTATTCTTAAAAACAGAGATCGAGTCTGACTCCCGAATCCAGATTGGCAGCTGATTCCACAGGAGAGGAGCTTGATAACTGAAGGCTCTGCCTCCCATTGTACTTTTGGAGATTCTAGGTATTACAAGTAATCCTGCATTTTGGGAGCGTAGTGCTCTGTTAGGATGATACGGTAGTATCAGATCTTTTAAATAAAAAGGAGCCTGATTGTTTAGAGCTTTGTAAGTAAGAAGAAGGATTTTAAACTTAATTCTAAACTCTATGGGAAGCCAATGAAGGGAGGCCAGAACCGGAGAGATATGATCTCTCTTTCTAGTACCTGTTAAAACTCTTGCTGCAGCATTTTGGATCAGCTGAAGACTTTTTAAAGATGTTTTAGGACAGCCTGATAATAAAGAATTACAATAATCTAATCTCGAGCTAACAAAAGCGTGGATCAGCTTCTCAGCATCACTCTGAGACAAGATGCTCCTAATCTTGGCAATATTACGCAAATGATAGAAGGCAGTCTTAGAAACAAATTTAATATGTGAATTGAAGGACAAATCCTGATCAAAAATAACTCCAAGGTTCCTCACAGAGCTATTAAGAGAAAGAGTAACTGCATCCAAACTGAAAGTTTGATTTGGAAAGGAATTTCTAAGGTTTTTTGGACCAACAAGAATGACTTCAGTCTTATCTGAATTTAATAGCAGGAAATTACAAGTCATCCAAGCTTTGATTTCCTTAAGACAGGCTTCTAACTTGGCTAATTGATTAGTATCATCTGGCTTCATTGACAGGTATAATTGTGTGTCATCTGCATAACAATGAAAATGTATACAGTGCTTTCTAATAATGTTGCCTAACGGAAGCATATATAAACTAAAAAGAGTAGGGCCTAGCACAGATCCCTGTGGAACTCCATGACTAAGCTTTGAGCTGAAAGAAAACTCATCATTTACATGAACAAACTGGAACCTATCAGATAAATAAGATCTAAACCACTGCAACGAAGTTCCATTAAGTCCAACATAGTGTTCTAATCTATCAAGTAGAATATTATGATCAATAGTATCAAAAGCTGCACTAAGATCTAAAAGGACAAGTACAGAAACTAGTCCATTATCAGATGCAATGAGGAGGTCGTTAGTGACCTTCGCTAAGGCTGTTTCAGTACTATGATGGATTCTAAACCCAGATTGAAACTCTACAAGTAAACCATTTCCCTGCAGGTGGTCAAATAATTGCGTAGCAACAACTCTTTCTAAGATTTTTGAAATGAAAGGGAGATTAGAGATTGGTCTATAGTTAGCTAAAGCTCCTGGATCTAGCGTTGGCTTTTTGAGTAAGGGTTTAATTACAGCCGTTTTAAAAGCCTGCGGTACATGGCCTAAAGTCAATGAAGAATTGATTATATGAAGAATAAAGCTCCCAATAAGTGGAAAGACTTCTTTAAATAACCTGGTAGGAATAGGGTCTAAAAGACAAGTTGAAGGTTTGGATGAGGAAACTATTTTGTCTAACTCACAAAGGTCGATTGGAGTAAACTCATCAAGACAGACATCAATAGAAGGAGTTGTAGTTGTTACAGTATTTAAGTCAACTGTGGGAAGAATCTGATTGATTTTATCTCTGATGGATGAAATTTTATTATTGAAAAAGTTCATAAAGTCCTCACTAGTAAGCTCTAAGGGGATGCTAGGATTGACAGAGTCCTGACTCTTTGTCAACCTGGCTACAGTACTGAAAAGAAACCTGGGATTATTCTTGTTCTCTTCTATTAATGCAGAGTAATAACTCGTTCTAGCTTTTCTAAGAGATTTTTTATAAATTAAAAGATGATTTCTCCAAGCTAAATAGATTTCATCTAAATTAGTAGAGCGCCATTTTCTTTCTAATTGACGAGTCTTCTGTTTTAAGCTACGAGTTTCTGTGTTGAACCAAGGAGTTAAAAATCTCTGATTAGACTTTTTCTTTTTTAAGGGGGCCACCAAGTCTAGAGCCTGATGCAGAGAAGCTGAAACACTATCCACCATGTTATCAATTACAGAAGGAGCAAGCTGTCTATAGCTTATTTCTGTTGTGTTGACACATGGCATAGAGGAAACAATCTGCATAAATTTGGAGACAGCATCATCTGAGAGGCATCTACTGTGATAATATTTTTCTTTAGGAGCCAAATAGTCAGAAATAGTAAAATCAAAGGTTAACAGACAATGGTCTGACAGTACAGGGTTATGAGGAGACACTACAAGATTTTCTATTTCTATGCCATATGTCAGAACAAGGTCCAATGTATGGTGGAGGTAATGAGTAGAATTTCCTACTTTCTGAGAAAACCCAATCGAGTCTAATATTGAATTAAAAGCCACATTAAGGCAGTCACTATCTACATCCACATGTATATTAAACAGATTTCAACACTAAATCAGCTAAGAAATCAGCAAATTCGGATAAAAATTCTGAATAGGTTGATGGGGGACGATAAACTATGGCAAATAAAATTGGGTTTAACCTGAAATTGCTAAAGTGCCCAACACTGAGGACCAGGCCCTCAAAGGAATTATAACATGTTTTTTGCTTTACATTAACTAGTAATTTGGAATGGTAAATTGTTGCTACTCCTCCTCCACGACCAGAACTTCTGGGATTTTGACAGTTTAAATAACCAGAGGGAGTTGATTCATTTAAACCAACATAATCCTCTTATCCTAACCAAGTCTCTGTAAGGGAAATTAAATCAATCTGATGATCAATTAACAGATCATGGACTAACAGAGACTTGGGAGTTAGAGACCTAATATTTAATAAACCACATTTAATTTTTAAATTATGAGGAGGAACAGAGGCCAAATCATTCAATTTAGAGGCTTTATGTTTAATTTGAGTTTTACCAATATTTTGCTTTATCACTTTGGGATGCTTATACATTATATTTTTATTTACTTTGGAGGGAGCAGACAACGAATCTCTGATGGGGAAGACAGGGGCTAAGCTGAGGGGTGGCGGATGAAGAGGAGCTGCAGAGAGGCGTGTAAGACTGCGACTCTGCTTCCTGGTCCCAACTCTGAGTAGTCATGGTTTTGGAAATTTGGATAAAAAAGATGCCAGATTGTTAGATAAATGAGAAGCACCATCCAAAGTGGGATGAATGCTGTCTCGTCTCATAAGACCAGGTTTTCCCCAAAAAGAGCTCCAATTGTCAATGTAGCCCACGTCATTTTTAGGACACCACACAGACAGCCAGCGGTTCAAGGATGACGAGCGACTAAACATGTCATCACTGGTCAGATTGGGGAGGGGCCCAGAGAATACTACAGTGGCAGACATCGTTTTTGCAAAGTCACACACCGATTCTATATTAAGTTTCGTGACTTCCGACTGCCGGAGACGGATGTCATTAATGCCGGCGTGAATAACAATTGTGGAATATTTACAGTTACTTTTAGCCAGCATTTTCAAATTTGACTCGATGTTGCCTGCTCTGGCCCCAGGAATGCATGTGACTATGGCCGCTGGAGTCTCTAGGTTCACGTTTCTGACTACAGAGTCGCCAATGATCAGAGTTTTTTCCTCAGCGGGTGTGTCGCTGAGCGGGGAAAAATGATTAGAAACGTGAACAGGTTGGTGGTGAACCGGGGCTTTGCGACTAGGCTTCCTTCTCACCGTCACCCACCCAGTCTCCTCGCTGCTGAGGAGAGCCGGGGAACCGCTGACAGTGGGACCTGAACTAGCTAGCTCCGCTGCAGCTAATGGGCGTCCGTCGAGATTAACTGGCGCAGATGGTGTTTCAATGCAGCGGAGCCGGGATTCCAAATCAGACAACCTCGCCTCGAGCGCCTCAAAAAGACAACATTTATTACATTTACCGTTATCACTAAAAGAGGCAGAGGTGTAGCTAAACATCTGACAGAGAGAGCACACCAGAGGAGGAGAGGAAAGAGAGGTAGTAGCCATAGCTAGTGGCTAGCTAGTGGCTGGAGAGCTGGAGAGCAAACCACACAGGCAGACAGCAAAACAGGAAGTGACGATACGTTACCACAAGGAAGTGACGATCAGAGATTTCCTCAACTCCTTCGTGTTCGTCTACCTCGATGACATCCTCATCTTCTCACGCACGTTGGAGGAGCACCAGGTGCATGTGCGACGGGTCCTGCAGCGCCTCCTGGAGAACCAGCTGTTCGTCAAGGCAGAAAAGTGCGAATTTCACACTGATAAGACCTCCTTTCTTGGGTTTATTATCGCCCGGAACCAGGTGCTTCCCGACCCGGCCAAGGTCAAGGCGGTGGTGGATTGGCCCACGTCCAGGAAACAGCTTTAGGGGTTCCTGGGTTTCGCCAATTTCTACCGTCGGTTTGTGCCGAATTTTGGGAACATCACCCACCCCCTGACTGCTCTCACGTCCCCAAAGGTGCCCTTTCGTTGGAGTGAGGAGGCTGCCATGGCATTTGGGAAACTGAAAGAGGAGTTCGCTTCAGCCTGCGTTCTGACCCAGGTGGACCCGGAGCTGCAGTGCCTTGTGGAGGTGGATGCCTCGGATTCGAGAGTTGGGGCCGTTCTCTCCCAGCGTTCTCCGGTGGATGGCAAGATCCGACCATGCGCATACTTCTCCCACCGCCTGACTCCTGCGTAGAGAAATTACTGCATTTGAGACAGAGAGCTGATGGCCGTGAAACTCGCCCTGGAGGAGTGGAGACACTGGTTGGAGGGGACTGCCCAGCCGTTCGTTGTTTGGACTGACCATCGTAACCTTGAGTACCTCAGGACGGCCAAGCGGTTGAACGCACGCCAGGCCCGCTGGTCTCTCTTCTTCGGCCGGTTTAATTTCACCATCACCTACCGGCCGGGAGCAAGAATGGCAAGCCTGATGCCCTCTCGAGGTAGTTCGAGGCACCATCCACTGAAGAGCAGGAGGTAACCATCCTGCCGTCCTCTTGTGTGGTGGGTGCATTATCTTGGGAGATCCGCGACAAGGTCAGAAGAGCGTAGGAGACAGAGCCTGATCCAGGTGGGGGCCCCCCGGGCCACCTGTTAGTCCCTCTTTCTGTCAGAGGTCAGGTGATCGAATGGGGCCATGCGTCCAAACTGGCGTGCCATCCGGGTGTGGGCCGAACCACCGACCTTCTCCAGAGGGCCTTTTGGTGGCCAGGGTTGAGGAAGGATGTCAATAATTATGTCTGGGCCTGCACCCAGTGCGCTACAGGGAAATCATCATCACCCCCCCCCCCCCCGGCGGGTCTTCTGCATCTTTTGCCTATCCCTTCTCGCCCCTGGTCCCACATGGCCATGGACTTCGTAACCGGCCTGCCCCCCTCTGGTCATTTCACAACAGTTTTGACGATAGTGGACCGCTTTTCAAAAGCAGCCCACTTTGTGCCTCTCCGAGGGCTGCCTTCGGCACGGGAGACGGCGAACCTCCTCGTTCAACATGTGGTCCGTCTTCACGGAATCCCCGCTGACATTGTATCGGATCGAGGACCACAGTTTGTATCCCAAGTCTGGAAGGCGTTCTGCACGGTGCTGGGGGCAACGGCTAGTCTCTCCTCTGGGTACCACCCGCAGAGCAACGGTCAGTGCGAGCGTGCCAATCAGGAGCTGGAGTCTGCGCTGCGCTGTGTCATCTCCTCCTGCTCCTCTTCTTGGAGCACGTTTCTACCTTGGATCGAGTACGCCCATAACACCACAGTGTCCTCTGCTACAGGGATGTCCCCTTTTAAAGCATCCCTGGGGTTTGATCCACCACTGTTCCCTGAGGAGGAGAAGGAGGTAGCGGTCCCTTCAGTGCAGGTCCACGCCAGGCGTTGTCGGTGGATTTGGTCCATCACCCACAGAGCCCTCCTAAGGACTACGGAACGTAATATCCAGGTGGCCAACTGCCACAGGAGGCCCGCCCCGGACTATAAGGTGGGTCAGAAAGTTTGGTTGTCCACTAGGAACATCAGTGTGCCGGCCGAGAAGCGCAAGCTGACCAAGCGCTTCATCGGCCCTTACGTCATTTCACATGTTATCAACCCTGTGTCTGTGCGTCTTGCTCTCCCCTCTTCCATGCGCATCTGCCCTACCTTTCACGTCTCCCAGGTCAAGCCATACATCGCTGACCCTCTGTGCCCGCCCCCCCCGCGGCTCCTGCCCCCCCGAGGATGATCGATGGCCATCCGGCTTAGGGGGTGACTGCCATCTTGGATGTCCACTGGCGGGGTCGGGGCCTTCACTATTTGGTGGACTGGGAGGGGTTTGGTCCAGAGCATCGCTCCTGGATTCGCCCAGCGTTGATCCTCGACAAGCAGCTGATCCGCGATTTCCATCGGGTGCATCCAGGTAGGATTGGGCAGGTGCCTGGAGGCACTTCTAGAGGGGGGAGTACTGTCATGGCAGCCGCTGGGCCGTCATCATCATCATCAGCTGTGCATACACTGGCAGGGGGTAATCAGCGGGCTTTAAAAGCCAGAACCGCAGACTGCTCGGCACGGAGTCGTCTGTCACCTTTGCCCAGCAATGCGCCGAGAATACAACCTCAAGCCAAAGGCAAGGACAAGACATCACGTCGAGCCAAGCCAAGTAAGCAACCTCTGCACTCATCCTCTCCTAGCCTTTTCCCCTGTGCACAGATGGACCTCCCTGGTGGCGGACTAACCTCCCCAGCTGACGGAACGCCATCTCCTCCACCTCGGAGTTCCTCCTCACCTCCGCTACGTCGAGCACCACGCCGCACGGGCACTCGAAGCCAGCAGGACTTTCTCTGTGGTGCCTGCAAGTAAGCATCACAAGCTTCAGGTCTCTCTTCCCAGCGAACATTTGTAATTGTTTGTGCTTGTGTGTTCCAGGGTTGCCAGGTCGCCGCAGGATACGCTCAGCTCCAGTGACCAGACAGCCACGCACTCACTCACTCACGCACCAAATACACACTATATTAATAAAGAATAATTGTCTTATGTCTACTCGTGTAGATATAAGGCATTGTCTTCTATCTACCCCCTGACCTGATCAAGCACTGCAAGACCGCCCTACTGCTGCCATTGCATGATGTCCTCTGCCAGTGTTGGAAGGAAGGTGCCGTACCACAGGACATGAGGGACGCCAAGATCATCACCCTCTACAAAAACAAAGGGGAGAGAAGCGACTGCAACAACTACAGGGGCATCTCCCTCCTCAGCGTTGTTGGCAAAGTCTACGCACGAGTTGTTCTCGTTCATCTACAGAAGCTTGCCGAACGTGTCTACCCCTAGTCTCAGTGTGGCTTCCGTGCTGAGCGATCGACGGTAGACATGATATTCTCCATCCGCCAACTCCAGGAGAAATGCAGAGAACAGAACATGCCCCTGTACGTGGCCTTCATCGACCTCACCAAAGCATTCGATCTGGTCAGCAGAGAGGGCCTTTTCAAGATCCTGCCAAAGATAGGATGCCCACCAAAGTTGCAAAGCCTCATTGAATCGTTTCACACCAACATGCAGGGGATAGTGCAGCACGATGGTAACGTCTCAGAGCCATTCAACATACGCAGCGGAGTGAAACAGGGCTGTGTACTTGCGCCAACCCTCTTTGGGATTTTCTTTGCTATGCTCCTGAGGCATGCCTTCAGCACAGCAACAGAGGGAATCTACCTGCACACAAGATCTGACGGCAGGCTTTTCAACCTCGCCCACCTGAAAGCCAGAACCAAAGTACGCGAGGCTCTAATCAGAGACATGCTGTTCGCAGACGACGCTGCAGTCGCAACCCACACACAGCAGGAGCTTCAGACCCTGATGGACCGCTTCTCCCAGGCATGCAAGGACTTCGGGCTTACCATCAGCCTGAAGAAGACTAACGTCTTGGCGCAAGGCACGGAAGCACCACCAACCATCACCATCGACGACTACGAGCTGGAGGTCATGAATCAGTTCACATACCTGGGGTCCACGATCAGCAACAACCTCTCCCTTGATACAAAGATCAACAAGAGGATTGGAAAATCAGCCTTCACACTCCACTCGCGCGCCTCACCACACGAGTTTGGGAGAATCCCAAACTCTCTGTCAAGACAAAGATGGCAGTGTACAACGCCTGCGTCATCAGCACACTGCTCTATGGGAGTGAGACGTAGACAACATACGCCTGGCAGGAAAAGAGACTGAACTCATTCCACTTGCGCTGCATTCGCCATATCCTGGACATATCCTGGCAGGACAAAGTGCCCAACACAGAAGTTCTGTCCCGCGCCGGCCTTCCCTCCATGTTCACTCTACTCAGGCAGCGCAGGCTCCGCTGGCTAGGCCACGTTCACCGTATGGTGGATGGCAGAATTCCCAAAGACATCCTCTACGGAGAACTGGCAACTGGCAGGAGAGACGTTGGCTGCCCACAGCTGCGCTTTAGAGAAGTCTGCAAGAGAGACATGAAGGCCCTGGAGATCAACACAGAGCGCTGGGAAGACCTTGCAATGGACTGCTCCAAATGGAGAGGCACCCTGACAAGACAGCTCAAGGCGGGTGAAGAGAGACTGACTGCTGCAGCAGATGAAAAAAAGGACCCGCAGGAAGAACCGCCACAGACCCAGCAGCACGGAGACCACCCACAAGTGCGACCTGTGTGACAGGGATTGCCATTCGCGCATCGGACTGTTCAGCCACAGGCAGTGCTGTTCCAGTAGAGTAGACGTTTAGGATTCTCTTCCATGGTCATCATAGACCGACGGAGGCCGACAAATTGTCTTATATCTACTCATGTCAGCGTCTGTCTCCTGGGTCCCTAACCATGTCAGAAACGTCCTGCCGTCACAAAACTGGAATTTGAACAGGTTCAATTTGCAACTTTTTATCAAAAATTGGTAACATTTTTCTTGTAAATCTGCTACTGTTACAGCGTCCCACCACATTACTTTTTTTCTGTTCATCTTGACAATGACCAAAGTTTATTTTTTTAAATTTTTATTTTAAAAGTTTTTTTTCTTTTTTTAAAACAGTTTGAAGTCTAAAATAGAAACAGCCAAACACAGTCTTCCATCGCCTCCCTAAAAGCACCAACCAGCCCTGTTCTCTGTCACAGCAGCTCCGGTCTGACCACATTCTTCATGGTTCCTCTCCTCAGAGATGAAATCTGATCATGGGTGTGACCAACCTGTGGTGACGGGTTCAGATCAGGGCTCTATAGTCTCTGTTAGGAGGAAGAGAAACTCACACAGTCACCATCACTGAGAGCAGAAATGGCCCAGAAAGGAGTTCAGCTGGACCAACAGAACTTCTCTTGTGCGATCTGTCTGGATCTGCTAAAGGATCCGGTGAGTCTTCCCTGTGGACACAACTACTGTATGGACTGCATTAAACCCCACTGGGATGTAGAGGACATGAGGGGAATCTACAGCTGTCCTCAGTGCAGGAAGACTTTCGAACATAAAGGCCACGATATAGTCTCAGCTGCAGGAGAAAGGGCTGAGAGGCAGAAGAAGGTCAGGGAGAGTCGACTAAAGATCCAGCAGAGAATCCAGGACAGAGAGAAAGATGTGAAGGTTCTTCAGCAGCAGGTGGAGGCCATCAATGGGTCCGCTGATAAAACAGTGGAGGACAGTGAGAAGATGTTGACTGAGCTGATCCGTCTGATCCAGAAAAGAAGCTCTGATGTGAAGCAGCAGGTCAGATCCCAGCAGGAAACTGAAGTGAGTCGAGTTTTAGATCTTCAGGAGAAGCTGGAGCAGGAGATCGCCGAGCTGAAGAGGAAAGATGGCGAGCTGGAGCGGCTCTCACACACAGAGGATCCCATCCAGTTTCTCCATAGCGACCCCTTACTGTCAGCACTCAGAGAGTCTCCACACTCATCCAGCATCCATGTTGGTCCTCTGAGCTACTTTGAGGATGTGACAGCAGCTGTGTCAGAGGTCAGAGACAAACTCCAGGACATTCTGACAGAGACATGGACAAACATCTCAGAGCTTCTACTGACACCACCACCAGAGCCAAAGACCAGAAAGGAATTCTTACAATACTCACAGGAAATCACTCTGGATCTAAACACAGCACACAGACGGCTGGAATTATCAGAGGGGAACAGAAAAGTGACATTTATGGGACCTCCACGGCCTTATCCTGAACATCCAGACAGATTTACAGGGTGGTCTCAGGTCCTGAGTAGAGAGAGTCTGAGTGAACGTTGTTACTGGGAGGTGGAGTGGAGAGGGTTAGGAGTTGATGTAGCAGTAGCATATAAGGACATGGAAAGAGCAGGGAGAGGGAATGAATGTCGGTTTGGATATACTGACAAATCTTGGTTATTAGACTGTGATGAAGACAGGTTCATATTCCGTCACAACAACATCTCCACTGACATCTCAGGTCCTGGATCCTCCAGAGTAGGAGTGTTCCTGGATCACAGAGCAGGTACTCTGTCCTTCTACAGAGTCTCTGAGACCATGACCCTGATCCACAGAGTCCAGACCACGTTCACTCAGAACCTCTATGCTGGACTTTGGATTCCTTATGGATCCACAGCTGAGTTAGTAAAAGTCAGATAGACTGAAGTCTTCCAGGCTGTTGTAGGTTTAAATCTTTGTTTTACTTTTCTGTTTTATTTTCTCTCCATCCTCGTTTCTGCAGAGACCAGCTGTCAATCAAACATTGTGGGCAGTCTGTCCACATCTTCTCACGGTTCTCTCTTCCTGTTTTTGTGGTTCAAGTGGAACTCTTTCCTCTGTCTGTCAGCCATGGAGGCTGTCACTGCTCATCATCATGGTTTGATGGACTCAGATGTTTCTCCACATGAAAATGGAAACTCCTCTGTGCTCTGAATGTTTGCTGAAGATTTTCACTCATGTGTCTGGAATCAGTTTTTATCTCTTCTACTTCATGAGCTTTAACAGAGAAATCAGCAGAGCTTCATTTATCACACAGATTTTGTTCTAATGTTGCTCAAATCTCTGCAGAAATGATCAACTCTGAGGTGTTCTAACACTGTCATTCTCCTGGTTATTGGCAGGAGGAGATTTGTTCTGTTTTAACAAAGGGGATGGGGGCATTCACCAATACAGCATGAGGTACAAATGGATAAATGGGAATTAGGGAGAACTTTACAAGAAAAAGGTGCAAAGATATGATAAAAGATGCCAATTTTAAAAATTATAACATCACAAATTACAGTTTAATTCCACAGAATAAACATTTAACTGTCATGGTGAGGTAAACTGGACCCAAATGCAGGACATGAGGTTGACAATGTTTATTGAGAGCTGGTCACTCAGACGCAGCTCAGGGGCTTAACAGGAAATAAAGATGGCTTAAGACAAACAAGTTGAAAATTTTATTTTAAAAAATGTTTTAAATTTATAAGAGAAGTTTTCAATTTCATGTAAAAAAAATTTTTGGAAAATTTACAGGGAAAAAAGTTGCAAATTTATGAGGAAAAATGTTGTAAATCTGCATGGAAAAAAGTTGCATATTTATAAGAAAAGTCATAAATTATTAAGAAAAAAGTTCAAAATTTTTATGAAAAAAGTATTATTTTTTGCAAATTTGCAAATTTTTGCTTATTTTGCAAGAAAAAACTTACATTTATGAAAAATAGTCAAAATTTTTGAAGAAAAAAGTTGCAGATTTATGAGGAAAAGGAACAAATTTTTAAGAAAAAAATTCAAACTTTTTGAGAAAAATCAAATTTACATGAAAAAATGTAGAAAAATAAAATAAAAAATAATCAAATTCTGTCGATCAGAATGTATCCATTTTTTGCATTTCTGCTTAGAATCAGTCAGTCACAGTCATTTTATTCAGTTCTGTAACATGATATAAAAAATAATATTCAGGGGCTAATTCTCTCTTTTTTCCAGGCTGGGAGGGGCAGTGTCCCCCCGTCTCACCTTGAGTTGCACCTCTGAATGGAGATGGGGGTGGCAGAGGAACAAGGGGGGTGATTGTGGCTCATGTTGCTAACAGGGGGACATCAGCCCCTCAAAGCAGCTGCTGGTGATTGGTCTTTATTTTGGTGAACGGCACTGAGATTCTCAGTCAGGCTGACTGTGCTGATGAAGGGAATCTGCTCATGAAATGATTGAACACAACTGGTTTGAACATGGGAATAAACTGAGTTTGAATCATGAATAAAGAGGATTTTAATCAAACCAAATATTTCATTGTGTCTTTTTTCAAACACGTGATGGTGAGTCTTTTCTTTTGTTGAACATTTTTATTTTTAAGACAAATCCACAATTTGGTTGTACTGAGCAACTGTACAATGACAGGAAAAAGATGCAAATTTATAGGAAAAAAGTTTCAAATTTATAGGAAAAAGCTGCAAATTTAGAAAGAAAAACTTTGCAAATTTATAAGATAAGATAAGATAAGCCTTTATTAGTCCCACAACGGGGAAATTCCAGGATTGCAACAGCACAGGGATAGCAACACTCAGAGCAACAATCAGAAGGCAAGAAAAAAAAAAAAAAAAAAAACAAGCAAGAGCAGCTAATATACATATGTACATATTACTATAAAATATATATATACACACACACAGACACACAGTGCAGAGCATTGTAGCTGGATGGAATAAATATATGAATATATGAACACACAGTGCAGAGCATTGTAGCTAGATGGAATAAATATGTAAATATATAAACACCCACAGTACGGAGCATTGCAGCTAGGTGGAATAAATATGCAAGTATATAAACACACACAGTGCGGAGCAATGTAGCTAGATGGAATAATATGTAGATATATAAAAACACAGTGCGGAGCATTGTAGCTAGATGGAATAAATATATAGATATATAAATATAAACACACCCAGTGCTGAGCATTGTAGCTAGATGGAATAAATATATAGATATATAAATATAAACACACCCAGTGCAGAGCATTGTAGCTAGATGGAATAAATATATAGATATATAAATATAAACACACCCAGTGCTGAGCATTGTAGCTAGATGGAATAAATATGTAAATATATAAACACACACAGTGCAGAGCATTGTTGCTAGGTGGGATGAAACAGCATAACCGTCTATTTAGTTATCCTACATGGTATGATTATGTGCCCATACATATTCTCACCCTCCATAGCGACCGGTATGTTCCTAGTTGTATGCCGGAGAGGACCATTGTGTAAGTCTATTGCATCTTTTGCATTCAAAAAACTATTAGTTTGTTACGTCTTTTTGCTATCTCTGCGAGCAGCCCTGCTTAGGTTGTACAGTCTGACAGCCGTTGGTAGGAAGGACCTACGAAACCTCTCGGTTGTGCACCTGGGATGATGTAGTCTGCTGCTAAATGAGCTCCTCAGTGCATCCAGTATGTCCTGCATAGGGTGGAACTCGGACTCCAGCAGAGATGACAGTTTAGCCACCGTCCTTCTCTCTCCTATCTCCTCCATCGGATCAAGGCGTTGCCCCAGGACAGAGCTAGCTTTCTTAATCAGTTTGTTCAGTCTCTTCCTATCGGCTGCAGTAATGCCACTGCCCCAGCAGACCACTCCAAAAGTGATGGCTGATGCCACCACCGTGTCATAGAATGACTTCAGCAGCGCCCCTTGTACACCAAAAGACCTGAGTCTCCTCAGCAGGAACAGCCTGCGCTGTCCCTTCTTGTAGAGTGCGTCAGTATTGTGTGACCAGTCTAGTTTATTGTTCAGATGAATACCCAGGTACTTGTAGGATGTCACCATCTCGATGTCTGTTCCCTGTATATTTACTGGTGCTGTGAGGGGCTGCCCATGCCTGCGGCAGTCCACCACCAGCTCCTTAGTTTTCCTCGCGTTGATCTGGAGGCAGTTCCGATGGCACCAGTCCACAAAGTCCTGGATAAGCCCTCTGTACTCAGCTTCATCTCCGCTGGAGATGAGACCAACGATCGCAGAGTCATCAGAGAACTTCTGTAGATGGCAATGTGTTGTGTTGTGTGAGAAGTCCGCAGTATAAAGAGTGAACAGGAAGGGAGCCAGCACCGTTCCCTGGGGGGCCCCCGTGCTACTGATGATCGTGTCGGAAACACAGTCCCGGGTTCTCACAAACTGAGGCCGGTTCGTGAGGTAGTCCAGGATCCATGATGACAGGTGCTGGTCCACCCCTGCGCGCAGCAGCTTGTCCTTCGGGATCATCGGTTGGATGGTGTTGAAAGCACTGGAGAAGTCAAAGAACATGATCCTCACCATATTCCCGGGCTTCTCCAGGTGGGACAGAGAACGGTGAAGGAGGAAGATCACCGCATCCTCCACCCCAATGCCATGCTGGTAGGCGAACTGGAGTGGATCCATCGCTGGTTCCACCAGGGGGCGGAGATGAGCAAGGAGCAGTCTCTCCAGGGTCTTCATCAAGTGGGACGTCAAGGCCACCGGTCTGAAGCTGTTCAGGTCTTTGGGGTGGGAAGTTTTTGGTACAGGTACCACACAAGATGTTTTCCACAGCTGTGGTACCCTCCCCAGTTTCAGGCTCATGTTGAAGATATACGTCACAATCCCACACAGCTTGTCTGCACAGGACTTGAGGAGCTTTGCGCTGATGCCGTCCGGTCCCGACGCCTTCCTCGCCTTGATCTTCCTCAGCTCTGTCCTCACCTGGGTCTTGGTCAGGGTCAGGATGGGGGGCTGTGTGTTGGGAGTGGGGGGGGGGGTGTCGGTGGAGTGGGGAGTGGGTAGCAGGACTTGATTTCTTAGAGGCAGCAGTGGTTGTTGTGCAGACAGGGGGGAGGGCGGTTGGTCAAATCTATTGAAAAACAGATTCAGGTTGTTCGCCCACTCCCTGCCCCCCGTGGCCTGGGGGGAGGTATTCTGGAGCCCCGAGATGGTTTTGAGGTTTCTCCAGACCCCGCTGATGTCGCTCTGTTGCAGCTTGTCCTCCATCTTCTTCCTGAAGCTGTCCTTGCCTTCTCTGATCTTTCTCCTCAGCTCCCTCTGTACGGACTTCAGCATCTCCCTGTTCCCCGACCTGAAGATCCTCTTCTTCTCTCTCAGAAGTGTTTTTATCTCAGGGTTGATCCAGGGTTTGTTGTTTGAGTGACGCCGTATGGTCTTGGTGGGAACGGATTTGTCCACACAGAAGCTGAGGTAGCCCGTGAAGGTGTGAATGAGGCCATCGATGTCCTCACCATGTGGATCGCAGAGCTGCTTCCAGGCAGTGGCTTCAAAACAGTCCTTTAGAGTGTCCATTGTCTCCTCAGACCATAACTCCACAGTGTGCATGGCCGGAGGTTGTCTGTGCACTAGGGGTTTGTACACCGGTCGGAGATGAACCAAGTTGTGATCCGATCTCCCAAGTGGGGGGAGTTGTGATGAGGTGTACGCCTCCTTAGTGTTTGCGTAGAACAAATCCAGTGTTTTATTGTCTCTAGTGTGGCATGTGACATACTGGGTGAAAGTGGGCAGAATGGGAGACAGTGAAACGTGGTTATAGGCAAAAAGTTTCAAATTTATAAGAAAAAGTTGCAAATTTAAAAGAAAAAAGTTGGAAATTTACAAGAAAAAACTTTAAATTTAAAGGAAAAAAGTTTCAAGTTTAAAGGTCAGTTGCAAAATTTTGAGATAAAAGTTCCAAATTTGTAGAAATAAATTTGCACATTTATTGGAAAAAATTGCAAATTTATAGGTGAAAAGCTGCAAATTTGCATGAAACAATTTTCAAATTTATAAGAAAAAGTTGAAAATTTATAAAAAAAAAAAGTTGAAAATTTACAAGAGAAAAATCACAAGTTCATAAGAAACCCCCCCCCCCGCAAATTTGCAAGAAAGCAAGAAAAGTTGCAAATTTACAGGAATAAATCTGCATTTTTTTATTTTATTTTTTTGGGAAAAAGTTGCAAATATACAAGTGAAAAGTTTCAAATTTACAAGAAAAAAATTTCAAATATGCAGAAAAAATTGCAAATTTTAAGGAAAAATTTCACAAATCTTTAGGAAGTAAATTTGTAAATTTACAGGGAAAAGGCTGCATATTTGCAAGACAAAAGTTGCAAATTTTCAGGAAAAAAGTTGCAAATTTTTGAGGAAAAAAGTTGCAAATTTTTTGCAAACTTATAGCAAAAAATTGCAAATTTACAAGAAAAAGATGCAAATTTATAGGAAAAAAAATTCAAATTTATAAGAAAAAGTTGCACTTTTTAGAAAAAAAAATTCTAATTTCTCTCTTTTTTCTCTATTTCTTCTTAGAATTGGTGCTTCAGTTCCACTGTTGTCTGTGCTGTAACATGATGTTAAAAACAGGGTTCTGATGATATTGGGGGACAGTTCTCCCTTTGTTCCACCTGTGAATGGGGATGTGTGTGTAGGGCGGTGATTTTGGGATTTCAGGGACTAAAATGAGGAACTGCAGAAGGTTCCTGTGGTGGTAGAGAACCAAACATGGTGTGCTGATCACTTTAACGTGTGTGAGCCTGAACACGCCAACATACATTCACGTGTTAAAGCCTGACTGTAGTTCCAGTGTCTTTCTTGTCTTTTTCCACTGTAGAGGCTCTTTTTTGTTCCGTCTGGTTGTGTGATGACTCTAGAAATGTCCGTCTGATCAAATCTGGGCTTTTCTGTCCACATCAGCAGCCGCAGGCTGTGTGCTCACACAATAAAGTGGCTTCATTAAACTCTTTGTTCCACTTCCTTTACATGGTTTCATGGTGGAAAATCCTGTTTTGCTGCATTTGAACCTTCAGCAGTTCTGACTGTGGCTGGCATGTTTAACCCCTTACAATCCAGCCAGTTTCTCTCAGTTTAGCACATGCAAAGAAAATCAAATTCTTTCTTCACTGAGTAGCAGCAGAAAATCTGAAACGTCCTGCCGTCGCAACACTGCAATTTGAACAGGTTCAATTTGCAGCCTTTTTCTCTGGAATTTACAGGTTTTTTCTTATAAATTTGCAGCTTCTTTTCTAAAACATTTGCAACTTTTTTCTTGTAAATGTTGAAGCTTTGTCTCAATTTCAGGTACATCTCAAAAAATTAGAATATCATGAAAAAGTTCAATATTTTTTGTCACTCATTTCAGAAAGTGACTTAATGTAGAATCAGTCTGTGGCTTTGCAAAAACGATGTCTGCCACTGTAGTATTCTCTGGGCCCCTCCCCAATCTGACCAGCGATGACATGTTTAGCCACTCGTCATCCTTGAACCGCTGGCTGTCTGTGTGGTGTCCTGCAAATGACGTGGGCTACATTGACAATTGGAGCTCATTTTGGGGAAAACCTGGTGTTATGAGACGAGACAGCGTTCATCCCACTTTGGATGGTGCTTCTCATTTATCTAATACAGTGATCCCTCACTTATCGCGGTTAATGGGTTCCAGAACCGACCGCAAAAAGTGAAAAACCGCGAAGTAGCGTCACCCCTAATGACGTCATCCATAAATAATACGTACGTTCATTCTCTCACTCTCTCTCTCATATGATACGTGTGTGTGTGTGTGTACGTGTACATACATACGTAGATGTAAATAAAGTGTACATAAATATGTTTTTAGAACTCTTTTATTCTTATAACAAGATACGTAACTCAAGATGAAAATGATTTACTGCACAGGTTAATGAGAGCTTTACTGCTCCTCAGGTGACGCCTCATCGTCAGGTGCTGGAGGCGCAGGATCGTCGAGGGCAGCTGCAGGAGGCGGCGTAGTGGCTCGACGGGAAGACTATTTCGCACAAAATGGCACAAGAGAACAGCAAAAAGTTCCACGCGGCGAGACTAAAAGTAACACGAGCGATAAAGAGCAATGAATGCGGTCTTCCTTCCTTCATGGGCGCTCGGCAGGGAGAGGAGGTGGGTGAAATGTCTCGGCCAATCAGCTTGCGGGGTGAAACGTCTCGGCCAATCAGCTTGCGAGATTTCCGAGCCGAGCCAGAGAGGTGGATTTTTTGAGCTGTGCGGCTCTCCGTGTTGATACCTGATGGTCTAATGTAGTCTCCCTGCCTTCTGCTAGCGCCCGCCCATTATTTCTAAATTTTGAATTTTTGATGAATATTTTTGAAAAATCCGCGATGCACTGAGGGCACGAAAGGTGAAGCGCGAAGTAGCGAGGGATCACTGTAATCTGGCATCCTTTTTTATCCAAATTTCCAAAACCTTGACTACTCAGAGTTGGGACAAGGAAGCAGAGTCGCAGTCTTACACGCCTCTCTGCAGCTCCTCTTCATCCGCCACCCCTCAACTTAGCCCCTGTCTTCCCCATCAGAGAATCGTTGTCTGCTCCCTCCAAAGTAAGATAAGATAAGATAAGATAAGATAAGCCTTTATTAGTCCCACAACGGGGAAATTCCAGGATTGCAACAGCACAGGGATAGCAACACTCAGAGCAACAATCAGAAGGCAAGAAAAAAAACAAGCAAGCAAGAGCAGCTAATAAACATATGTACGTATTACTATAAAATATATATATATACACACACACACAGACACACAGTGCAGAGCATTGTAGCTGGATGGAATAAATATATGAATATGTGAACACACAGTGCAGAGCATTGTAGCTAGATGGAATAAATATGTAAATATATAAACACCCACAGTACGGAGCATTGCAGCTAGGTGGAATAAATATGCAAGTATATAAACACACACAGTGCGGAGCAATGTAGCTAGATGGAATAATATGTAGATATATAAATATATAAACACCCACAGTACGGAGCATTGTAGCTAGATGGAATAAATATGCAAATATATAAACACACACAGTGCAGAGCATTGTTGCTAGATGGAATGAAACAGCATAACCGTCTACTTAGTTATCCTACATGGTATGATTATGTGCCCATACATATTCTCACCCTCCATAGCGACCGGTATGTTCCTAGTTGTATGCCGGAGAGGACCATTGTGTAAGTCTATTGCATCTTTTGCATTCAAAAAACTATTAGTTTGTTACGTCTTTTTGCTATCTCTGCGAGCAGCCCTGCTTAGGTTGTACAGTCTGACAGCCGTTGGTAGGAAGGACCTACGAAACCTCTCGGTTGTGCACCTGGGATGATGTAGTCTGCTGCTAAATGAGCTCCTCAGTGCATTCAGTATGTCCTGCATAGGGTGGAACTCGGACTCCAGCAGAGATGACAGTTTAGCCACCGTCCTTCTCTCTCCTATCTCCTCCATCGGATCAAGGCGCTGCCCCAGGACAGAGCTAGCTTTCTTAATCAGTTTGTTCAGTCTCTTCCTATCTGCTGCAGTAATGCCACTGCCCCAGCAGACCACTCCAAAAGTGATGGCTGATGCCACCACCGTGTCATAGAATGACTTCAGCAGCGCCCCTTGTACACCAAAAGACCTGAGTCTCCTCAGCAGGAACAGCCTGCGCTGTCCCTTCTTGTAGAGTGCATCAGTATTGTGTGACCAGTCTAGTTTATTGTTCAGATGAATACCCAGGTACTTATAGGATGTCACCATCTCGATGTCTGTTCCCTGTATATTTACTGGTACTGTGAGGGGCTGCCCATGCCTGCGGCAGTCCACCACCAGCTCCTTAGTTTTCCTCGCGTTGATCTGGAGGCAGTTCCGATGGCACCAGTCCACGAAGTCCTGGATAAGCCCTCTGTACTCAGCTTCATCTCCATTGGAGATGAGGCCAACGATCGCAGAGTCATCAGAGAACTTCTGTAGATGGCAGTGTGTTGTGTTGTGTGAGAAGTCCGCAGTATAAAGAGTGAACAGGAAGGGAGCCAGCACCGTTCCCTGGGGGGCCCCCGTGCTACTGATGATCGTGTCGGACACACAGTCCCGGGTTCTCACAAACTGAGGCCGGTTCGTGAGGTAGTCCAGGATCCATGATGACAGGTGCTGGTCCACCCCTGCGCGCAGCAGCTTGTCCTTCAGGATCATCGGTTGGATGGTGTTGAAAGCACTGGAGAAGTCAAAGAACATGATCCTCACCATATTCCCGGGCTTCTCCAGGTGGGACAGAGAACGGTGAAGGAGGAAGATCACCGCATCCTCCACCCCAATGCCATGCTGGTAGGCGAACTGGAGTGGATCCATCGCTGGTTCCACCAGGGGGCGGAGGTGAGCAAGGAGCAGTCTCTCCAGGGTCTTCATCAAGTGGGACGTCAAGGCCACCGGTCTGTAGCTGTTCAGGTCTTTGGGGTGGGAAGTTTTTGGTACAGGTACCACACAAGATGTTTTCCACAGCTGTGGTACCCTCCCCAGTTTCAGGCTCATGTTGAAGATATACGTCACAATCCCACACAGCTGGTCTGCACAGGACTTGAGGAGCTTTGCGCTGATGCCGTCCGGTCCCGGCGCCTTCCTCGCCTTGATCTTCCTCAGCTCCGTCCTCACCTGGGTCCTGGTCAGGGTCAGGATGGGGGGCTGTGTGTTGGGAGTGGGGGGGTGTTGGTAGAGTGGGGAGTGGGCAGCAGGACTTGATTTCTTTAGAGGCAGCAGTGGTTGTTGTGCAGTCAGGGGGGAGGGCGGTTGGTCAAATCTATTGAAAAACAGATTCAGGTTGTTCGCCCACTCCCTGCCCCCTGTGGCCTGGGGGGAGGTATTCTGGAGCCCCGAGATGGTTTTGAGGTTTCTCCAGACCCCGCTGATGTCGCTCTGTTGCAGCTTGTCCTCCATCTTCTTCCTGAAGCTGTCCTTGCCTTCTCTGATCTTTCTCCTCAGCTCCCTCTGTACGGACTTCAGCATCTCCCTGTTCCCCGACCTGAAGATCCTCTTCTTCTCTCTCAGAAGTGTTTTTATCTCAGGGTTGATCCAGGGTTTGTTGTTTGAGTGACGCCGTATGGTCTTGGTGGGAACGGATTTGTCCACACAGAAGCTGAGGTAGCCCGTGAAGGTGTGAATGAGGCCATCGATGTCCTCACCATGTGGATCGCAGAGCTGCTTCCAGGCGGTGGCTTCAAAACAGCCCTTTAGGGTGTCCATTGTCTCCTCAGACCATAACTCCACAGTGTGCATGGCCGGAGGTTGTCTGTGCACTAGGGGTTTGTACACCGGCCGGAGATGAACCAAGTTGTGATCCGATCTCCCGAGTGGGGGTAGTTGTGATGAGGTGTACGCCTCCTTAGTGTTTGCGTAGAATAAATCCAGTGTTTTATTGTCTCTAGTGTGGCATGTGACATACTGGGTGAACGTGGGTAGAATGGGAGACAGTGAAACATGGTTGAAATCGCCTGAGATGAGGAGAAGAGCATCTGGGTGTTCTGTCTGCAGCCTGCTGGTTACTGAATGGATGACGTCACGTGCTGTCCCAGCGTTCGCCGTCGGATTTGCATAAACAACAATGCAGATCACGTGTGAGTGTTCTCTCGGGAGATATGTAGGCCTCATGCTAACAGCTAGCAACTCAATGTCTTTGCTGCAGTGTCGTTGTTTAACAGTGATATGTCCCGGTCTGCACCAGTTGTTGTTAACATACATGATCACTCCACCGCCCCTAGCCTTGCCACTGTCTGGTGTTCGGTCAGCTCGTATCATGTGAAAACCCTCCAGCTCAATGTTAGCATCTGCTGCTAGTTCAGTTAGCCACGTCTCAGTAAACAAAAGGAGAGAGCACTCCCGGTATGTGCTATCATAACGGGAGATAGCCGCTAGCTCATCTAACTTTCCCAGTATCGACCGTACATTTCCCATGACAACAGATGGAAGGGAGGGTCTGTACCTTATATTTTTTGTCCTCCGCCTTACTCCAGCCCGGCAGCCGCGGCGTTTTCGCCTCAGTTCACTCGGTATGTCGAGTTTTTCCAATGGGACCGGGTGGCGGTTGAATGCTAGCAGCTGTTCTCTGCTGTATCGTATCCTGCTATAGACAGTGGCTCCGTCCACCGGCTCAGGAGACATTTAGGACGATCTGTGTGTCCGTGATATAAGTGGGGTGAAAAAAAAAGACGGATCAAAAGAGAGAGGAAGGGAAAAAGACTCGGAATCGAGCCGCTGTTGCAAAAGGCAGCCGACTCGTGTGGCGCCGAGAGAAAAAAAAAAAAAAAAAAAAAAAAAAAAATAGAAGTAAATAAAAATATAATATAATATCTAGTAAATAAAAATATAATGTATAAGCATCCCAAGTGATTAAGCAAAATATTGGTAAAACTCAAATTAAACATAAAGCCTCTAAATTGAATGATTTGCCCTCTGTTCCTACTCATAATTTAAAAATTAAATGTGGTTTATTAAATATTAGGTCTCTAACTCCCAAGTCTCTGTTAGTTCATGATCTGTTAAATGACCATCAGATTGATTTAATTTCCCTTACAGAGACTTGGTTAGGGCAAGAGGATTATGTTGGTTTAAATGAATCAACTCCCTCTGGTTATTTAAACTGTCAAAATCCCAGAAGTTCTGGTCGTGGAGGAGGAGTAGCAACAATTTACCATTCCAAATTACTAGTTAATGTAAAGCAAAAAACATGTTATAATTCCTTCGAGGGCCTGGTCCTCAGTATTGGGCACTTTAGCAATTTTAGGTTAAACCCAATTTTATTTGCCATAGTTTATCGTCCCCCATCAACCTACTCAGAATTTTTATCCGAATTTGCTGATTTCTTAGCTGATTTAGTGCTGAAATCTGATAGAATAATTATAGTAGGGGACTTTAATATACATGTGGATGCAGATAGTGACTGCCTTAATGTGGCATTTAATTCAATATTAGACTTGATTGGGTTTTCTCAGAAAGTAGGAAATTCTACTCGTTACCTCCACCATACATTGGACCTTGTTCTGACATATGGCATAGAAATAGAAAATCTTGTAGTGTCTCCTCATAACCCTGTACTGTCAGACCATTGTCTGTTAACCTTTGATTTTACTATTTCTGACTATTTGGCTCCTAAAGAAAAATATTATTACAGTAGATGCCTCTTAGATGATGCTGTTACCAAATTTATGCAGATTGTTTCCTCTATGCCATGTGTCAACACAATGGAAAAAAGCTATAGACAGGTTGCTCCTTCTGTATTTGATAACATGGTGGATTGTGTTACAGGTTCTCTGCACAGACTCTAGACTTGGTGGCCCCCTTAAAAAAGAAAAAGTCTAATCAGAGATTTCGAACTCCTTGGTTCAATACAGAAACTCGTAGCTTAAAACAGAAGACTCGTCAATTAGAAAGAAAATGGTGCTCCACTAATTTAGATGAAATCTATTTAGCTTGGAGAAATCATCTTTTAATTTTTAAAAAATCTCTTAGAAAAGCTAGAACGAGTTATTATTCTGCATTAATAGAAGCGAACAAGAATAATTCCAGGTTTCGTTTCAGCACTGTAGCCAGGTTGACAAAGAGTCAGGACTCTGTCAATCCTAGCATTCCCTTAGAGCTTACTAGTCAGGACTTTATGAACTTTTTCAATAATAAAATTTCATCCATCAGAGATAAAATCAATCAGATTCTTCCCACAGTTAACTTAAATACTGTAACTACTACAACTCCTTCAATTGATGTCTGTCTTGATGAGTTTACTCCAGTCGACCTTTGTGAGTTAGACAAAATAGTTTCCTCATCCAAACCTTCAACTTGTCTTTTAGACCCTATTCCTACCAGGTTATTTAAAGAAGTCTTCCCACTTATTGGTAGCTTTATTCTTCATATAATCAATTCTTCATTAACTTTAGGCCATGTACCACAGGCTTTTAAAACGGCTGCAATTAAAAACCCTTACTCAAAAAGCCAACGCTAGATCCAGGAGCTTTAGCTAACTATAGACCAATCTCTAATCTCCCTTTCATTTCAAAAATCTTAGAAAGAGCTGTTGCTACGCAATTATTTGACCACCTGCAGGGAAATGGTTTACTTGAAGAGTTTCAATCTGGGTTTAGAATCCATCATAGTACTGAAACAGCCTTAGCGAAGGTCACTAACGACCTCCTCATGGCATCTGATAATGCACTGGTTTCTGTACTTGTCCTTTTAGACCTTAGTGCAGCTTTTGATACTATCGATCATAATATTTTACTTGATAGATTAGAACACTATGTTGGACTTAATGGAACTTCGTTGCAGTGGTTTAGATCTTATTTATCTGATAGGTTCCAGTTTGTTCATGTAAATAATGAGTTTTCTTTCAACTCAAAGCTTAGTCATGGAGTTCCACAGGGATCTGTGCTAGGCCCTACTCTTTTTAGTTTATATATGCTTCCGTTAGGCAACATTATTAGAAAGCACTGTATACATTTTCATTGTTATGCAGATGACACACAATTATACCTGTCAATGAAGCCAGATGATAGTAATCAATTAGCCAAGTTAGAAGCCTCTCTTAAGGAAATCAAAGCTTGGATGACTTGTAATTTTCTGCTATTAAATTCACATAAGACTGAAGTCATTCTTGTTGGTCCAAAAAACCTTAGAAATACCTTTCCAAATCAAGCTTTCAGTTTGGATGCGGTTACTCTTTCTCTTAATAGCTCTGTGAGGAACCTTGGAATTATTTTTGATCAAGATTTGTCCTTCAATTCACATATTAGTGATAAGTAAAATTCCTTGTTTGTGTAAGCATACTTGGCAATAAAGTTGATTCTGATTCTGATTCTGATATTAAATTTGTTTCTAAGACTGCCTTCTATCATTTGCGTAATATTGCCAAGATTAGGAGCATCTTGTCTCAGAGTGATGCTGAGAAACTGATCCACGCTTTTGTTAGCTCGAGATTAGATTATTGTAATTCTTTATTATCAGGCTGTCCTAAAACATCTTTAAAAAGTCTTCAGCTGATCCAAAATGCTGCAGCAAGAATTTTAACAGGTACTAGAAAGAGAGATCATATCTCTCCGGTTCTGGCCTCTCTTCATTGGCTTCCCATAGAGTTTAGAATTAAGTTTAAAATCCTTCTTCTTACTTACAAAGCTCTAAACAATCAGGCTCCTTTTTATTTAAAAAGATCTGATACTACCGTATTATCCTAACAGAGCACTACGCTCCCAAAATGCATGATTACTTGTAATACCTAGAATCTCCAAAAGTACAATGGGAGGCAGAGCCTCTCAAGCTCAAGCTCCTCTCCTGTGGAACCAGCTGCCAATCTGGATTCGGGAGTCAGACTCGATCTCTGTTTTTAAGAATAGGGCTAAAACCTACCTTTTTGATATAGCCTACAATTAGGGAGGGATCATGTGTTTCTGAACCCTCCCTTAGTTATGCTGCTTATAGGTTTATTCAGCCGGGGGACCTCCAGTAATGCACTGGGCCTCACTCCTTTCCTCACTCTCAATGAAATATTTTTTTTGCTGGTCATTAACATTTGTTTGTTCTCTCCCATAGATTGAGTCTCCATCGTGCTGTTTGCTCTCTACATGTCTGTTCTTTTCATCTTCTCTATCCACTCACCCCCCAGCCAGTCGCAGCAGATGACTGCCCCTCCCTGAACCTGGTTCTGCTGGAGGTTTCTTCCTGTTAAAAGGGAGTTTTTCCTCTCCACCGTCGCCAAGTGCTTGCTCACAGGGGATCGCCCAATTGCTGGGGTCTTTCTGCAACTGTGGGGGTTCCCCCTACAGTTGATAGTGCTATGAGATGACTGTTGTTGTGAAATGGCGCTATATAAATAAAGTTGAATTGAATTGAATTGAAGGTAAAACCTATATATTACATAGATTGGCTTACGGCCCATGAAAACCCCAAATTCAGTTTCTCAAAAAATTAGAATATTACATAAAATTAATTTTAAAAAATAGTTTTTCAATATAAATGTTGGCCAAATGAAAAGTATGTCCATGTACCACTCAATACTTGGTCGAGGCTCCTTTTGGATCAATTACTATATCAGTGTGGCGTGGCATGGATGTGATCAGCCTGTGGCACTAATGAGGTGTTATGAAGGTCCAGGTTGCTTTGAAAGTGACCTTCAGCTCGTCTGCATTGTTGGGTCTGGTGTCTCTCATCTTCCTCTTGACAATACCTCTGTTCAGATAAAAGTAAATTTTGCATTTGATTTGGAAATCAAAGTCCTAGAGTCTGGAGACGAGTGGAGAGGCACAGAATCTAAATCTTCTCTGTGAAGTTTCCACAGTCAGTGATGATTTGAGGAACCATGTCATCTGCTGGTGTTTGTCCACTGTGTTTTATCAAGACCAAAGTCAGCGCAGTCGTCTACCAGGAAATTTTAGAGCACTTCATGCTTCCCTTTGCTGACAAGCTTCATGGAGTAGCTGATTTCATTTTCCAGCAGGACTTGGCACCCTCCCCCCCCCCCCCCCCACACACACACACACTGCCAAAAGTATCAAAACCTGGTTTAATGACCATGGCATCACTGTGTTTGATTGGCCAGCAAACTCTCCTGACCTAAACCCCATAGAGAATCTGTGAAGTATTGTCAACAGGAAGATTAGCGACACCAGACCCAACAATGCAGACGAGCTGAAGGTCACTATCAAAACAACATGGACCTTCATAACACCTCAGCAGTGCCACAGGCTGATCACCTCCATGCCACGCCACATTGATACAGTAATTAATCCAAAAGGAGCCCCAACCAATTCTTGAGTGTGTACAAGGACATACTTTTCAGTCGCCAACATTTATATCGAAAAACTATTTTTTTTTTAAGTTTTAGCTATTTGTAAAAGACAAAAACACGAGTGCCATCCATAGGGATACTGGTATGTGTCACCTCTATCTGGGATTGAACCCCTCTGAACTCTCTTTTAAACTAACCTGGCAACCAATAATAATCCTCCAAGAATGTGGTTGCATCTGTCATTTGGTCATCATCATAGCAGTCTGTCGTGTGCGACATTGACTGTTTCATTTAGGTCTGATCAGATTCCTCCACATAGCTCTGTCCTTAGCATTCCACCGCCAGGAACTCCTGTCTATATCCAGCTTCTTCAAGTTTCTTTTTACAGTGTCTTTAAATCTGAGCCTTGGTCTACCCTGATTGTGTTTGCCCTTGCATAACTGTGAGTAGAATAACTGCCGAGGGAGACGCTGGTGGTCCATCCTATCAACATGTCCGAGCCATCTCAGGTTCATCTGTATTAGCATGTCCCCCAGTGATGGTAGACCAGCTCGTTTCAATACTTCTGTTTTGGTTATCTTGTCTTTCCATGAGATGTTCATTATGGCTCGAAGTTATCTCATCATGTACGCATGGAGTTTCTTCACCTGCACTCTGTAGACAGTCCAAGTTTCAGCACCGTACAATAGAGTAGCCAGTACTGTTGCTCTGTACACTTTGCATTTCACATGGATAGACACATGTTGATTGTTCCACAGTCTATCCCTCAAGTTACCAAACACAGTGCTTGCTCTTCCCATTCTGAAAGATAGTTCATCTTCCAGCCTAGCATTCTCTGAAACAGTACTCCCTAGATACTTATCTGGCAGCCATGCTTGAGGTGGCCTTCAAAGACACTTCAGAAGGAGTATACATTCAAACAAGGAAAGAAGAAGACTTGTTCAATGTGGCACAGTTTAAAGCCAAGAGTAAGACATCGATAAAGGTAGTCAGAGAAATGCTCTTTGCCAACGACAGTGCTCTAGCTGCACACAGTGTGGAAGATATGCAATCTTTAGTGGAGAAATTTGCAAGAGCAGCTAGCCAATTCAGCCTCCAAATCAACATCAAGAAGACAGAGTGCCTTTATCAATCACCAAAGTTCCAGTTATCAACATCACTACTAGAAGAGATCAGCATTGGTACAGAGCCACTAGTCACGTGCAAGAATTTCATATAGTGAGAAGCAGGTAGGTGCCAGCACACACCCTTGTTTCACCCTGTTGCTTACTGAAAAGTCTTTAGATACTGAACCACGCATTGCCACGTTTGCTTGCATACCTGTATGGAGTGCTTCGATCAGGCTGACAAACTTTTCTGTACAGCCATATTTCTTGAATACCTGGGTGACACTCCGTCGTCACATTTGACACTCCGTCGTCACAACCTGCCAAAGTCCTTGTCACGAAACAGTATCGAAGGCTTTACTGAAGTCTATGAAGACTACATAAAGCAGCATGTTCTGTTCAATACACTTTTCTTGAACCTGTTTTAAGCAGAAAATCATGTCCATTGTGTTTCTTCCATTTCTAAAGCTGCACTGGGTTTCTGGTAGTACATTCTGCGAGATGTGTTCATTGAGTCTGTTCAGTAGTACACTTGAGAGAATTTTACCAGCAGTGGCTAGCAGTGATATACCTCGGTAATTTCCACAATCTTTCCTGTCACCTTTCTTGAACAAAGGCACAATACTTGCATCCTTCCATTCTTGAGGTACTTTCTGGGCATCCCATATCTCTTTGATGACCTTGTGCAGACAGTTGATCAGCTGAACACCACCAAATTTCTACACTTCTGCTGGAATTCCATCCCTTCCTGGAGCTTTACCATCCTGCTTTTATGTTCTCTTGCTGTACAGCACGTTGTGTAGCGAGTGTTGCTTTTAAAGTGCTTTATAAATAAAGTTGATTGATTGATTGATTGATCCTCTGTTGTCCTGATAGCTCCCATTCATTCATCAAAATTCAGTGGTTCATCCAGACTTGATACAGCTGGTCACTGCACTAGAGCTTCTTTAGCCTCTTCAGTGAGATCTCCAGGGTTGTTTAGTAGTTGGTCAAAGTGGTCTGCAAATCTCCAGGATCTTGTCTTTCTCCTGCAAAACCGTTTCACCATCCATAGCCTTTATTTGGATCAATCCTCTTGGTTTACTAACTAACTAACTAACTAACTAACTAACTAACCTACACTTATATAGCGCTTTTCTAGTCACAAAGACCACTCAAAGCGCTTTAGGGCCGTAGATTTCTCTCAAACATGTGAAGAATGTTTTCATGTCCTTCCTGTCTGCTGCAGTTTGAAGTTTCTCCGCTTTTTCATCCCACCAGTTGGACTTCATCTCTCTGGTGTACTTCTGTAGCTCACTCTGAGCCTTTGAGTATTTCTTCTTCTTTAACCTTGTGTTACACTGTAGGTTTTCCTGCCTAGCTGTATTCCTCGCTTCTAGTAGTTTCTTCAGGTGTTCATCATGCTCATCAAACCAATCTTGATGTTTCCTCTGAGGGTGGCCTAATACGTCACTCACAGTCTGATACACCATATCCTTCAGTGTTGCCTATTTCTCTTCTGTGTCATTCTCTGAGTTGTTGCTGTCCCAGTCTTTCAAGTTTTCATTCATTTCCTGTGTAAGTTCTTCCTGCTTCTTTTGGCCTTTCAGTGCACTAGTGTTTAGCTTCCGTGGTGGCTTCGCACCTGTCCTGCAGTTCTGTTTTCGTCTGCAAATCCTTAATCTAGATCTCAACATAACATGAGCAGTACCACAGTCCATGCATCTCATTGCTCTGGTGTCCAATACATCACTTATGTCTCTCTGCCTGACTATGATGTAGTCTAACAAGTGCCAGTGCTTGGATCTTGGGTGCATCCATGTCTTCTTGTATGTGTCCTTGTGCTTAAAAAGAGTGTTGGTTATCACAAGGTTGTACTCTGACCATAGTGCAAGTAAAAGTTCTCCATTAGCATTGCACTTGCCTACTCCATGACTGCCTAGCACTCTTTTCCATTTTTCAGTGTCCGAACCAACTCTGGCATTATAATCTCCAACGAGTATCAGCTTGTCATCAGTCGGTACATGCCTGATAGTCTCATGTAAATCAATGTAGAACTCTTCCTTCACCTCCTCTTTGTTGGTCATTGTTGGGGCATACACACTGATGAGTGTGACATACATCTTCCACTGTAGTGGGAGTCTCACAGTCATTATCCTGTCGTTGATTGGCACCGGCTCCTCATCAAGCATTGCTGCTATCTCCTTTCTAACTGCAAAGCCCACTCCTGCTCCTCTCCTTTCTTGAGTTGATCTCCCATCACAAAAGACGATGTACCCATGGTCTTCCAAGCTTTCATATCCAGGCAATCTTGTTTCACTAAGTGCAGCGACTGTATGTCTACATTGTACCAGTTCATTTCCAGGGCCACAAGTGCGGTCTGTCTTTCTTGGCGCTGTGATGTTGTTCTGTCCAACAGAGTGCGTACATTCCATTCTGCTACACACAAGGCTGCTGTTTTCCTCTTCTTTTGTCTTCCTGCTCCTAGCTTACTTTTCGTTGCCTGTCAGAGTGTGAACAGATCAACGCAGACCTTGTAAGCCTGGGCGACATCCGAGTCGGTATGGTTTGCTTTCTGATTGACCATTTCATGAAACTGCTTGCAAAGTACTTGAGTATCACTAGCTTTTGCTGGACTAGCAGCACATCCTTGGCAGATAAAAGTATTATCAGTGGCAAGGACAAGCCAAGACAAACTGACTCCAGTATCTGTTGCAGTGACTGACCAGATGATAGGTTTGTTTATCTCTGCTCTTTGTGTAGTGCATGTCACGATGCACCGACATTGCACTGTCATTTGGTCAACGGGATAAATTCCCTAGTTACACTGACGCTGCAAGGGCCTACCTCATTTGTGAGATGGCTGACATTTGAGTAGGACACCCTCATAAATGTGTGATATAGAAGGCGTCACCAACACCACATCACATCAACAGTTTTTTTTTTGTCCTGTCCAGCAGCTTGGCAAACACAACAAATACAGTATCTGCCTGGCTCACTGTGCCAAACAGATTTACTTTGCCAAAATGTGTTCTGCTCATATTTTCTAAATGCTGTATATGAATAGTATTTACAAACCCCTCTTGCTATATAATGACTTTAATGCTTTATTTAAAATTGTCTTTCTTATGCTGGACCTGAAAGGGGAAACAAGAAAGTGAATTGAAGGGATATGAAGTTGTCAGAAGTGGTGGTGGGTGGGGGGAGAGAGAAAGAAAGAAAAACAAAGGGAGAGAAAACACAACTGCTGCTTCTGAAAAGATCTCAGCTTGAGCCTTATATCTGCACCTGAAAGAGAACAGACAGACATATGTGTGTGTATGTGTGTATGTGGTTTGCCAGGAAGCATCTAAAACAATGAGGGTAGGAGGCCACAGCAATGCCCACCTCGGGACCATGAACAAGCAAGACAGCATCCCCCAACACCCAAGTAACCCACTGCCCCCACACAGCCACAGCCACAGCCCACACTCAGTCCCAGGACATTCAGGCACCAGCCCCAGTCGGAAGGGCAAGGAGTGGGGCCACTGAGGGTGATGCGCCGTGGCCCCAGGTTGGCTGGCCCCACCGCCCTGGTGCAGCCAGGCACCAGCGGGCCACATTCCCTCAGTCCAGGGTCCAGCCCAAACCCCCACAGAAGTGGACCCACACCCACACCAGATCCCTAGACACATGCCATGGGATCCACTAGGCACCCACACCCAGAGGAGTCAGCAGCGAGGGAGGTGGCAGCAAGAGACTTAAGAGCATCACCATTCAGCCAATCCCACCAGGACCTACAATGGCTGTGATCATCACCAGCCACAGTTGGGTTGAGCCCATCCTGTCCTGGAACAGACGCCAGGGGGAGACACATTGATTCAGCTCAGAACAGCGTCTCCATTCAGCCCACTCCTTACTTGACTGTATGGCGCATGTGAATAAAAATGAAAGGCATTCTATATCAGTATGAAAGTTAAAATGACAGAAATTATCACCAACATTTTACAGCCCTGTCTGTTAAAATATAGAGAGAACAAGCAGTGTATATGAAACCACTGATCTGCACTGGTTTTACAGGAGCAAACAACAACAACAAAACTTGTCAGTGATCACCATCAGGGTGACCAACACATTTGTACCTGCTGAGGATCAGTCCCTGGTCTGTTTGAAAAAGCCATTCAGGGTAGTGTTATGGATGTTTTTATTTTTGTTGACACTACATTTTCCCTTCTTGGACAAGATGCAAATACAGGTACATCTCAAAAAATTAGAATATCGTGAAAAAGTTCTATATTTTTTGTCACTCATTTCAGAAAGTGAAATCCATATATTATATAGATTCATTACACAGAGAGTGATATATTTCAAGTGTTTATTTATTTTAATTTTGATGATTATTGCTTACAGCCCATGAAAAGAGTTTCTCAAAAAATTAGAATCATTCTATAAAAGCGAAATCTCTGTGTGTCTGTCTGTCTGTCTCTGTGTGTGTCTGTCACGTTCATAGGACATCATAGGACAGCCTATGATCTCTGTCTGAACATCATAGGACATCCTATGAACTTAGGCTGTCATGAATCTGGGTTTGGAGGGCAAACCCAGTTATGACTCATTATGTTTTGCCCTAGTTTTCCTCTGACAGCTCAGGCATGCCCCCTCCTCCTTTCTAGTGCGATCAGCTGCACTATCACCTGTGTTCACACACATACACACACACACACGCACACACTCCATTCACTCTCATTCCATTCACATGCCCTCTCACACACCGGATGCCAATCAGTCCTGACCACACATTCTCACAACGGCAATCTCTTGCCTCGTTAGCTTCAGGAGTATTTGTTTGCTGCGTCGGAGGAAAGAGATTGCTGGGGCATTCACCCTCGTTCATGGCAGCCTGTTCTCCATGAATGATGTTCCACTTCCTTCACGCATTCAGCCCGGCATCTTCAGATTATCTATCCCTGGGTGTTCGCGGCTGCCCCAGCCTCCTATCTTTATCCGCCAGACTGCACGGTTCACCCCGGATCAGCTCCAGTACTGTAAGTGTCTTTAGCCTTCCCTCTTGTGCTAGCAGCCCTGCAGCACTAGGCTGTTCATCTTCCTTGTTTTGTGCCCAATGCAGCCCTGCAGCACTAGGCTCCATATTCACCAGGCTGTAGATCATTCGGCTGGCGCCCTATATGTTTGGTGGCCTAACCATGTCACTGCACCTCTCTGTAAACTGTGTGGTTTAACGGGACTGAGCTTGGTGATCTTTGGACTTGTTGTTTTCTTTGTGTTTGTTAATAAAAGTGCACCATCAACTCTAGCTTTTGGGTTTTATTCTCTCTCGTGCGCCGAGCCATGGTGCACAGAGGTTTTTGACACAGGCATTGTCAAGAATCTGAAACCTCAAAAGACTGTATATTAGGTCAGTACCTCAATAAAGATTCAAGACTCAAAGAATTCTTTTATGAGTTTTACTTGCCGCAAGGAGTACAGGCGACAATTACATTCAGCACTGCACTGAGGCAGTCTCAGTGTCTTACAGCTTTTATTCAAGCAGTGTACATGAGTAATACAGGCAGTTTCTGAGTCATACAGGCAGTTGTCCAATATTTGAACAATCAGGTTCACAGTATTTTTCTACTACTTACATATCAATGGTCATATAAAATGATAAATGCAAAGCAAGTATGTACATTTTCTGACATTTCCCTCCTGTTATCATTTTATAACTACTTTGGCCAGATGCCTTTATTTATCAGTAATATGCAACTTCAGCTTTACTGATTTTCTACATGTACATCATTTGCATCAAAAATCAATTACACAGGAGATTGATCACAGGCATCACAATCAGAACCAGAATTATCCTCAGTCTTAGGAAGGGGAAAATACTGGCCCTGGCATCGTTTGCTAACATCATAGTCTGTAACATGAAAGTGTGTTGAGTAAGAGCTCTACTTATCATAGATCTAATGCAGGGAATGACACACATAAACAGCACACAAAATATGATCAACACAACTAGCACTGGGGTTAACAATTTTAAAGTAACTTGCCACCATTGACCAGAAAGGAACCAAGAAGAAAGGTTCCAGTTTTGGGGTACATCCTTTTGGCTATCTAGATGTTGGCGCAAACCATGCAATCTGATAATTGTTGCAGTAATATTGTCAGAGGAGTCAGGGATGAAAGTGCAACAATGTTCTCCAATGATAGCACATACACCTCCTTTCTCAGCAAGCAATAAATCAAGAGCGAGACAGTGCTGAGTTATCATAGCTTTCATGGCTGCCTTTTCTGGATCCTTTTTAATGAAAAGAGCAAGGTCAATAATGACATCAGTAAGATTTTCCAATGCCCAATACATGTCATTCATTCTGTGGCTCAAGTAAGCAACTCCATACATAGGGAACGCAGTCATAAAAACACTGCGAAGATTGCTTATCAAAGGAGGTGATTTGGTGGACTCTGCAGATCTTTAAGTTCTAGAATGGGACGGAGTATTTAAAGCAGTAATGTTCGTGGTAAATATATATGAAGCTGGGATCATTTTTGTCATGTAACAGGTACCACACCATCATTTGGGGAGCCACAAATAAACCTTATGCCCACACACCCAAATGTAATCTCTCGGGCAGGGATACCTGGTTTCGCCTGGAACCCTAATATTAAGGCCTGGTGAGCCAAACCACCAGCCTGGGGCTTCCTTTGCAAGAGCTGTCATGTTCCAGGTGGGGACACCTTTAGTATTACATGATTGACCAGTACCATTACAATACTTATGTTTGGCCACATCCTCACTGAAAGTGGCAATAGGGAAATTTTTGATACACTAGCTATTGCCTAAAAGATTAGCTGCATCCTGCCAATATGTACCGCTCTTACTAGTGCAATTTCTCTTAAAACAAAAAGGAACCTGTGGTGGATCCCATGCTAAGGAAAATGACTTCATATTAGTCCTGTTAACAAAACTGGTGAAGTTCTTTGGCAATCTCCAATCAGTGGAGGTTGGGTCAGGGTTATAATAAGTGCAGTTTGGCATGGTTTCTCTAAAGAATGTCTCCTTATTATATGGGTAAAATGAATAAGCAGCAAGAATGTAAATGGAATCTGTTAAATTAGCTGGTTTGGCTGTCAAAACAGGACTGTGACGTGCATGATGAGGAACAATAGAGCACACAAAACAATTTGAAGCATTGTATGTTGTTGCAGTCAACTTAGCTAACTTATACCACTCGTTGTGTAGGTGGGTGCTGTGGTCAACAAGTCCTCTCTTTAGTCGCCCCCGTGGGTTGTTTCCACCTGTGTCCTGTGTGTATGGTCCA
The DNA here is from genome assembly GCA_020510985.1 of Pholidichthys leucotaenia. Taxonomy (NCBI): domain Eukaryota; kingdom Metazoa; phylum Chordata; class Actinopteri; order Cichliformes; family Pholidichthyidae; genus Pholidichthys; species Pholidichthys leucotaenia. Next base: position 193,747,826 of record CM035838.1, read on the forward strand.
AGCCACCTTCCTGAGTTCCAATGCTGGCGGTGGTGGTTTTTGATGAAGATGTAATCACCAGGTTGCAGAGGGTTATCTTGTCCCTCCTATGGAGCAGAGAGAGATCTGACAGAATCAATATAGTCTTTGTTTTCACATGCCTTCCTCAAATGGGTTACCAAATCACGGTATTTATTTGAGGATGTCAAGGGCTTTATTTCTGGCAGCAAATATGGTCTATAAAATGCACACTCAAAAGGTGACAGTCCTGTTTTGGCATCAGGTATGGTATTTATAGTCATTTTTACTATTTTTAAGGCTTCTGGCCATGCTTTGCCTGTGTCTTTCATGACCTTTGCAAGCATTTGTTTCAAAGTGGCATTTTTTCTTTCTACAAGGCCTGCACTTTGAGGGTGGTAAGCAGTATGAAATTTGATCTGGCTTCCTACAGCTTGAATTAAATGTTGGACTGTTTGTGCTGTGAAATGAGTGCCATTGTCTGCATAAATCAGTTCTGGAATCCCAAAAGTGGGAAAAAACATGGTCCAGCAAGGTCCTGCACACAAATGCTGCATTTGCTGAGGATGTTGGATGTATTTCTGTCCATTTTGTAAAGGTGTCAATCAACACCAGGCAATACTGGAGTTTCCCATGTTTACCTAATTCAATAAAATCCATACACCATTGACTGAAAGGTTCTTTTGGTGCAGGGAATGATCCTTGCCTTGTTCTCATTGCTCCTTGAGCGTTATTTTGAAGACAATTTATGCATTTTTGGCGTGTTTTCTTTACTTCCTTCAAAATATTAGGACAGAAAAAGTGTTTTTTCAACCTTCTCATCATCCCTCCTGTTGACACATGGCCTGGGCCATGTGACACCAAGGCAGCCCATTTGTATAATGTGGGTGGCAGAACAATTTTTTCCATCAGGCATGCAAAATATACCTGAATCATTTTGACATGCATCAGGAGGAAGTTCCATATTGCTTTGACAGTCTTTTAAGACATCAACATCAACATCATCAATGAAGCAGACGGTTCCCAAAAGTCCCAGAGCAGCACAATGAGCAGCATTATCAGCCAAGCAATTACTACAGCTAAGCAAATCAGTGTTGTTAGTGTGGGAAGGGCAGTGAACAACGGACACAGAGCGTGGTAAGATTAAGGCTTCCCGTAATTGTATCAACTGTTGTTGATATTTGACTGGTTTTCCGGTGGAGGTAACAAAACCACGCAAGTTCCAAGTAGCAGTATGCAGGTGACATGCATTGTAGGCATACTTGCTATCTGCACAAATAGTAACATCAAGATTCTTTGCCCATGTGAGTGCAGAGATCAAAGCAAGCAATTCAGCCATTTGGGCCTTTTTAAAGATGAGCCATCAGTAAAGAGCCACAAAGAATTTGGTAGGGGCGTGTTATGCAAATCAGGGCATGGCAAATATTGACGCAGGGACTGCTGAACACAGTCATGGTCAAAAACGCTGCCATCATTAGTCACTGGTAAAACAGTAGCAGGATTAAGGGAAGCACACCTGACAAGTTTAACATGTGGCTGGGACAACAGGGTTATTGTATATGACAACAGTCTTGCTAGTGACAACACTGAGTGTTTGTCCTGCTGCAACAACCCTTCTACAGCGTGGGGAACATGTACAATTAAATGATGGTAAAGAACCACATCCAACACAGAGGAGACTGCCATCGCCGCTGTAGCTACTGCCTGCACACAGACAGGAAATCCTGCAGCAACAGAGTCAAGCCTCCGTGAATAATAAGAAAGTGGTCTGTATTGTCCAGCATGTATTTGAGTCAGAACTGCAGTCATATGCTTATCCTGGACATCACAGAACAGATGAAAATCCATATCATAATTTGGCAAGGTTAACGCACATACTGTAGTCAGTATGTGTTTCAACTCATCAATGACTTCTTTATGTTCTGCCGTCAACTCTATGTTGGAGGCTGGTGTAATGTTTGAAATCTTCAAAATGTCATATAGTGGAGCAGTTTTTGTGAATAATTTGGAATCCATGCTCTGCAGTAATTGAAAGTCCCCAGTACTGACATTAATTGTTTTTTCGTCTGCGGGTATGGGAGTTTTTGAATAGCTGCTATCCTATTTGGTTCCAATGTTTTCCTATTTGCACTCAAAAGATGTCCTAAAAATTTAACTTCAGGCTGACAAAATTGCAATTTATTTCTACTGCATGTGTCCTTGTGAGTGCAAAAATTTCAAGGGAGCCAACGTGTCTTGCTGACATTGTTCTTCATTGTTGGATGCCACAAGAATATCATCAACATACAAGAGAATTTTAGAACCATGTGATGGGACAAATTTAGCCAAATTGGTTGTCATCGCTTGTGAGAATATTGTGGGACTTTCACAATATCCTTGTGGCAACCTTGTAAAGGTGTATCGTTTGCCATCAAAGGTAAATGCAAACCAGAACTGAGAGTCTTTATGCACAGGAATGGGAAAGAAAGTGTTGCTAATATCTACTACAGAAAAACACACACTATCAGGTGGAACATTATTTAACAGTGTATGTGGGTCAGGCACATGGGGCGCTCTCGGGATTACTGCAGCATTCACGGCCTGTAAATCCTGCACTAATCTCCACCCAACACTAGGTGGTGCCTTCTTAACAGGGAATAGGGGAGTATTTACAGGAGAATCAGGGCATGGAATGATAATGCCCTTCATTATCATTTCTTCAACCAAATTCAATTCAATTCAATTTAATTCAACTTTATTTATATAGCGCCATTTCACAACAACAGTTATCTCATAGCACTTTCAACTGTTGGGGGAACCCCCACAGTTGCAGAAAGACCAAAGCAATCAGGCGATCCCCTGTGAGCAAGCGCTTGGTGATGGTGGAGAGGAAAAACTCCCTTTTAACAGGAAGAAACCTCCAGCAGAACCAGGCTCAGGGAGAGGCAGTCATCTGCTGCGACTGGCTGGGGGGTGAGGGGACAGAGAAGATGAAAAGATGAAAAGGTCAAAGGTCTTATACCATCAACGGCTTCTTGTTTTAATGGATATTGGCCTTTATAGGGTAACACTCCTCCTTTAGAGGAGATTTGAAGTTGTGGGGCCCCCTGCATTAGGCCCACATTGGCTGGACCGTTGGACCACAATGCAGGTGGCAGGTCATCCAGCTGCCATTTTTGCTCATGGCCAAAACATTGTGGGAATTTCTCATCGCCACAGTAAAAATGGGTTTGATATTGCAGTTTCATGCTAACTCTTAGCTCAGATTTATAAGTTTTCGTTGCAGAAGAGTATTGGACTGTCCTGCAATTAGAGTTTTGCCAATCTGTGGCATTCAATCCATTTCTTACCAGGTGACCACACAGCTCCCACGGTGTCTTCTGCAGTGCCCACAAGGACATGTGTGGTGGCACCAAACCTTCATACAAAGCCATGGCTGCAGGGTCAAGGACCACTGAAACTGCAGCTTTTCCCTCATCATCAAAATAAAGGTGATCAGTCTTTACATTGATGATATTGAGGTCTTGGCACGCATCAGCGTACACTGCATCGAAAACAGCTGTGGGACCATCATACCCGCATGGTAACATGTAATGTCTCAGGCCTTTTCAATTTAGAAACTTGATTTTCTGCCAATGAGGTGCTCATAATTTGGGTACTTTTAGTACATAAGGCAGCAACAGTGTGATTTGAATGTAGGTCAAAACTATATAATGTACCACACCCATTGTCATCAAAATCATCATTGTCAAACAGACAAATTGCTGCAAGTGTTGACCTTATCACATTATAATCATCTTGATCCTCAATTGGTCCAATAGTTAAGTTTAGACCGTGCAATGCATCTCGTCCCAACAAATTTATTGGACAAGAGGGCACAACCACCATGTCAAGTAAGATAAGATAAGATAAGATAAGATAAGCCTTTATTAGTCCCACAACGGGGAAATTCCAGGATTGCAACAGCACAGGGATAGCAACACTCAGAGCAACAATCAGAAGGCAAGAAAAAAGCAAGCAAGCAAGAGCAGCTAATATACATATGTACATATTACTATAAAATATATATATACACACACACAGACACACAGTGCAGCGCATTGTAGCTGGATGGAATAAATATATGAATATATAAACACACAGTGCGGAGCATTGTAGCTAGATGGAATAAATATGTAGATATATAAACACCCACAGTACGGAGCATTGCAGCTAGGTGGAATAAATATGTAAATATATAAACACACACAGTGTGGAGCAATGTAGCTAGATGGAATAATATGTAGATATATAAACACACAGTGCGGAGCATTGTAGCTAGATGGAATAAATATATAGATATATAAATATAAACACACCCAGTGCGGAGCATTGTAGCTAGATGAAATAAATATGTAAATATATAAACACACACAGTGCAGAGCATTGTTGCTAGATGGGATGAAACAGCATAACCATCTACTTAGTTATCCTACATGGTATGATTATGTGCCCATACATATTCTCACCCTCCATAGCAACCAGTATTTTCCTAGTTGTATGCCGGAGGGGACCGGAGGGGACCATTGTGTAAGTCTAATGCATCTTTTGCATTCAAAAACTATTAGTTTGTTACGTCTTTTTGCTATCTCTGCGAGCAGCCCTGCTTAGGTTGTACAGTCTGACAGCCGTTGGTAGGAAGGACCTGCGAAACCTCTCGGTTGTGCACCTGGGATGATGTAGTCTGCTGCTAAATGAGCTCCTCAGTGCATTCAGTATGTCCTGTATAGGGTGGAACTCGGACTCCAGCAGAGATGACAGTTTAGCCACCGTCCTTCTCTCTCCCATCTCCTCCACCGGATCATGGCGCTGCCCCAGGACAGAGCTAGCTTTCTTGATCAGTTTGTTCAGTCACAGCCCCAGCAGTTTGTTTTGCCACAGCCCCAGCAGACCACTCCAAAAGTGATGGCTGATGCCACCACCGTGTCATAGAATGTCTTCAGCAGCGCCCCTTGTACACCAAAAGACCTGAGTGTAAGACCTTTCCTGTAAGACCTTTCCTGTACACCCAAGTGTACAGGAAATACCAGTCATCCCATCATGCAGGGTAACAGGTCCGTATAATTTTTCTCAAGTTAAATTTCCTCCTGCATTTTGGACAGTAATGGTCCTTCCTGTAAACTGTGGTTTAGGTGGCTGTGCTTTCATGGTTGTTCTTGTTGCCCCAGTATCACACAAGAATTGTGTTTGTCTTCCATTTACTAAAAGTACAAAGGTGGGGCTTGAGGCAATGCTGTTATACATAGTCAAATCCAAAACATTTTCATCTTTTAGTTTCAATTGCAAGGCCTCTTGTAATTTTAATTTTTGTTCTTCCACTACCTTTTTGTCCTCCTCAGTCAGTCTGCAATTGTCACTTAGGTCGGTTAGTCATGCGTCCCTGTTACTTGGTCCTGGACCCCCTGAGGGTCCATCCTGAAAATTCCTTCTATCTCCACCTCCAAAATCTCTTCTCCCTCTTCCTCGTCTCTTCTATTTATTCCACCCCTCCTGGGAGACCTACAATCACGGGCCCAGTGACCTGGTCTCCCACAATTGAAACATACATCCTCTCCTCCACCATACTCATCTCTCTCTCTATACCCAGCCCTCGTCTTGGGGCGGGCCCCTGTTTGCCGCTGTAAAAACACACAACTTTCTTCATCTCCATCCTGGGCTAATAGCACAGTTGCACACTTTCTACTTCCTCCCTTCCCCTTTGCCTCTGCAACATGAAACACATGTTGCTTAGACTCATCCAAAGTACAAGTTTTCATTGTTACACAACTCATTTTAATGGCAGAAGCCAAGTCCGGTGGTAACGTGTCTAGGAAAGTGTATTTCAACGACGTGGACGTGGTATTTTCACGGACATGATCCAAGCCTAAAGTCTTTTTAAACGTTCCAAAAAACCTGTGCCAATAATCAATCATGTCTTCCCCACTTTCCATATGCATTGCTGCTACGTCCCCCAAGGAACCAGTTGGAACATAATGTTCTCTTATTTTATCAAACACTTTTTCCATGTTCTTATGATATTGGCCTAAAGTCTCATCCTTTTCTAACCCATCAGTGGCATAATTTTCTGGGACAATTTCCTTAAAGAATTCTTCAGCCTTTGGTCCAAAAACAAGTTGTATTATTTTCACCATCATTTGTGGTGACAAACGATGTACTTTTAGAAAAGATTGTAGTTCTCTTATACAGAGAACTACAGAGAACTACAGGTTTGTCACCACCATCTGGTGGTGACAAACGATGTACTTTTAGAAAAGATTGTAGTTCTCTTATACAGCCTTCTACATCATCTGTGGGCTTCCAAATCGATTTTGCAGCTTGTTGCATTTCATAAGGTGACCACAGCTTGTACATTAGGGTTACCGCAGGATAGGCATTCCCGTCCTGGTCCTTTTCTCCTGCGTTTGGGTGGGGCTTTTCCACAAATGGAAGGCAGGATTCTGGATTTTGAAACTGCTTTTCTACCTTTTTTGCTTCATCAAATAGTTTTTTGTAAGGACCCTTGGACTCGGCAGGGTAGGGCGGTGGCGCCTCCGCCGTATCCCCCCGATCCGGTTTGGAAAGGAGAGGTTTTGCACTCATTTGGGTTTTAACACGTCCTGACTCATTCGTTTTTCCCTGTTGACTTTTCTTATTTTTGTTTTGTATGTCTGTTGCCACGTTAAGCCATAGCGTTACACATTGAACTTTTGGATTACTTTTACCCGTCTTTTTACTGTTCTTATGTTTCTGTTCGACGGTAGCCACTAAAACAGAGCACTTGTCGACATTCAGTGTAGGTTCAAATCCATATTGATTTCTCCAATTTGTAAGATATTTCTCAAGATTTTTTACATTGCATTTTTGTCTCTCATTGCGAGTCGTTGATTCTTTTCATCTTTTTTGTTTTCCCATCTCCCGGGAATTTTTGCCACAACAACCTCCCATTTTCTTTTATTCGTTACGAACAATAAAAGTTTTTACCAGGAAAAATGTACGTATCTTACTTTACATTACCATTACATACCAGACGACCTGATATTCTATTTTAGACCCAGTCTAGGTGTTTCAACCTATATTTTACGGACCCCATCCGTTATGCTCTCATTTTGGACCCTGTCCAGGTATTCCAACCTCTTCGGACCCTGTCCGGCAACCTCAAATATACCAAAAACATGCACATACTTCTTATCCAAGGATAGATGTCACTAGGAGACGATGGAGCCTCAGCTGTCCACCAGGTCCCTGAAGTCGGGTAGACAAATGACTGACGAAGTCAGACCATGCACGGATTTTCACCTGGGGACGCGTCCTCTCCAGCGACCCCTAGTTGTCATCATCCTCCAGCTCGAAGGACCACGTATGTCAAGAATCTGAAACCTCATACTCGTCGTCGGCCTCCGTCGGTCTATGATGACCATGGAAGACTGTATATTAGGTCAGTACCCAATAAAGATTAGAGACACAAAGAATTTTTTATGAGTTTTACTTGACGCAAGGAGTACAGGCGATGATTACATCCAGCACTGCACTGAGGCAGTCTCCGTGTCTTACAGCTTTTATACAAGCAATGTACTTGAGTCATACAGGCAGTTTCTGAGTCATACAGGCAGTTGTCCAATATTTGAACAATCAAGTTCACAGTATTTTTCCACTACTTACATATCAATGGTTCCAAGGTTGTCATAGCCAGGAGCGGCACTGGGGTTAAGCTCCCAGTGCTTATAAAATGCTCCTTATGGTGTGCGTCTCGAAAAGCCTCTGACAACTAAGTCCAACTCCTAGCCTGCCCGTGTGGTTTAGTCTCTAAGCCCAGCGGAACTGCTTTTACTAATAGGAGAAGGGGCGAGGGCAGATCTCTGGCACCTTAAAACCAGATGCTTCAGGTAGATGGTGGCTCATCAACCTGGGAAGGTAGCCCATCTAGAGGAAGGTAAACCCTGATTTCAAACCTCCGCTACCTTGCGGCACACCCGGTCACGGGAAAGGCTTCGGGAGTCAACCCTGAGGAAAAATCCGGAGTCGGAGTCCCTAAGGCAGTTCTCTGTTGTGCTCAACATCATTCTGGCAGCTCCTGTGATGGTGCTGGTGCCAAACTGTAGCAGCCCTGCTGTTCCTTTGGATTCATCAGTGACGTGTAGAGGGGGGACATGCTGCATGGGCAACATCTTGTCCTCCATATCTTCCTGCCCAGGCTTGAATCCTACCAACGCCCAACGCTGGAAGGTAGAACACCGGATCACTGGAGAGGACACTAAAGCTTCGCCTTTGGCGTAGACAAAACACAGGGAATGACAGTTACCAGTTATAAGCCACCACTCAATTGGCGTAGAGCGCGGCGCCAGGGGTTGTTCCCGACGGTGGGAGGGATCATCGGATCTCACTGGACTAGCTACCACCCCCTCTCAAGCTGGGCAGCCCCCAGCCAATAAGGTGTTGTCCCGCCACAGCCTGCTTTCCTCATTGGGTGCATGGGGATGAGGAGAAGTCCGAATGGCAGGCTGAGAACCTTCGCACCAGGAAAGACAAAAAACCAAAAGAGACCAACTCTAAAACTGGGAACTTGGAACATCCGCACTATGATGACAGGACTCGCTGCTAACCTCAAGGACATCAGCGACACCAGGAAGACTGCCGTCATCAATAACGAGCTGAAGAGACTGGAAGTGGATATCGCCATTCTCCAGGAAACACAGTTGGCTGACGCAGGCACACTGAGAGAGAAGGACTACACGTTCTACTGGCAGGGAAAGGGCAGTGACGAACACAGGGAACACGGAGTGGGCTTCGCAGTGAAGAACACCTTGCTGAAGATGGTGGAACCGGGCAGTAACGGCTCTGCAGGACTCCTCACCCTCCGCCTAAACACCACTCAAGGCCCAGTCACCCTCGTCAGTGTGTATGCCCCAACACTGACAGCCACACCAGAGGCAAAAGACGAGTTCTAACAACTGTCAGGATCATCCCCAACTCTGAACAACTCATTCTCCTTGGAGACTTCAATGCCAGAGTGGGTGCTGATCACGACTCCTGGCCCTCCTGTCTTGGACCATTTGGCATGGGCAGAATGAATGACAATGCACAGCGGCTGCTCGAGTTCTGCACATATCACGATCTGTGCATCAGAAACTTATTCTTCAAGACCATGCCCCAACACAAGGTTTCCTGGTGAAATCCACGCTCAAAGCACTGGCACCAGCTGGACTTGATCCTGACCAGGCGCACCTCACTGAAGAACGTGCTAATCACCCATTCGTTCCAGAGTGCAGATTGCGACACAGACCATTCATTGGCCTGTTCAGCCACAGGCGGTGCTGTTCCAGCAGAGTAGGCATTTAGGATTCTCTTCCATGGTCATCATAGACCGACGGAGGCCGACGACATATCAATGGTCATATAAAATGATAAATGCCAAGCAAGTATGTACATTTTTTGACAGGCATCATAGGACACATAGACAAATATGTCTTTATGATGTCATATAGACCATGAACTCAGGCATCATAGGATGACTCGCGATGCCGATATGACGATATAGACAAATGTGTCTTTATCATGTCATATACCATATACATCAAGCCCACGGCACATAGACAAATGTGTCTTTATGATATCATATACAGTGAGTCCATGCCGGAAAGCCTCTTTTTGCTCAAATCTATTTTCACGATGCTGTCCATTAACTAGAATTATGATGCACCTATCCCTTAACCAGTGGTCTCAATGAAGAAGAAGAAGACCCACCAGATGGAGAGCAATAGAATGACAACAACTGCTGCCCATCAGAAAAGATGCCATGAAGATGAAACACCTGAGGTTCCAGCAGTACATCGCACCCGTCTGAGACAGAAGGACACCCTTCACCAGCACTGGGTACAACAGACTTTAAAGCACATTTCTAGGACATCATCGGACGGCCAATGATCTCTGCCTCATCATCATAGCACGTCCTATGAACTCAGGCATCATAGGACGACTCGCCGTGCCTCATCATCATCATCATCATAGCAGTCTGTCGGGGGCGACAATGACTGTTTCAATTAGGTCTGATCAGCTTCTTCCACGCAGCTCTGTCCTTCACCCTCCGCTGCCAGGAACCCCTGACCTTGTTAACCCGGGCAACGTCCGAGCCAGTATGAGTTGCTTTCTGACTGATCATTTCATGAAACTGCTTACAAAGTATTTGAGTACTGCTAGCTTTTGCTGGACTAGCAGCACATTCTTTGCAGATAAAGGTAACATGACGGCAAATGTGTAACCTTGACGATTGCCAGTCTCCACTACAAATATGTAAAATGCCAAGCAAAGCACTGATTTTCTCCAGGTGCTCTGGTTTCTTGGTTTCTACGGGCATGCACGGGCCTTCCTGAACAGGGTCGTAAGCCGCTTTTTCGGGATCATGCCCATGAACTGAAATTATGACGCACCTATCCCTCAACCAGTGGTCTGAACGAAGAAGAAGAAGACCCACCAGATGCAAAGCAATGGAATGAGAACTGCTGTACGTCAGAAAGGATGCTGTGAATATGAAACACCTCAGGTTCCACCAGTACGCCGCAGGCATGACTGTGAACAACACAGTCGTCTGAGACAGGAAGAGACCCTTCAGTGGTCTGAATGAAGAAGAAGACCCACCAGATGACGTCTATATGACGGCACATAGACAGAGCACATGACTCCTTACGAGACATATATATAGACACAGGTAAGCAACATAACACATAACAGTGACAGGCAGGAGAAGAAGTAACAAGCAGGGGCAAACAGCCCCAGATGGCAGGGCATATTTTGTGTGATTTTTATGTTTGGCTGCGTACAAAAGCCGTCACGTGATTGTCACTTAGTGCTGTGTTGCTATACCAACTGTCCTGTAACTGGCAAGAATTCTGTTCCAATGCATCCCCTCTACGGGCATGCATGGGTTTCTACAGGCATGCACGGGTATGCACTAGTATTACATAAAATTAATTAAAAAATGTGAAAACATGAATATAATATGAAATTATTATTATTATTATTATTATTATTATTATTATTATTATTATTATATGAAATAATTTTCAGGCGATTTTTCATATAATATAATTTTCATATAATATTTTCATATTATATGAAAATATAATTTTCATATAATATGAAAAAAATAGGGCAGCACGATGGCGGAGTGGTTAGTACTGCGGCAGCACAACAACTCACCCTTGCCTGGGGGATCCTGGGTTCGATCCCAGCCCCTGACCAACAGTGATCTGCGTGGAGTTTACATGTTCTTCCCGTGTCTGCATAGGTTTACTCCGGATTTCCTCCTACATGCCAAAAACATGCAAGTTAGTGTAACCCTATATTTCCTATCCAACTTATAAGGTCCTGAAGAAAATAATCAGACGTATCTACTATGCTGAATTCCCTTTATTACTGCCGGCAGGAGAGAAGCGAAGAAACAGCCTACCTGAAGTTTCTGCACTGATCTCCTTAAACAAAGGAGGCTCCTGGTTTTTATAGGCACCCTCAGAGTGCTCCCCCACATTACCTTGTATGGATACATAGAAAGTGGCTGAGAAAGTACAAGAACATTCTGGAAGTAGTCTTCAAACTTAGCAAGTACTAGAACCTTCTGACAAAGGTTCTAGTAATAGTAATATATACTCTAATAGTATATATTATTAGTAATAGTAATATATACTCTAATAGTATATATTATTATTAATAGTAATACATTACTCTAGTAATAGTAATATATACTCAGGGCATATATTAGCAATAATTATTCAGAAGAGGAAAGACATTTAAACATAATTGCACATCACCTAAATTTCACAACAGATTGGTATATAGCAGTAAATTTCCACCATGATGAGCATGTGAATAATAAATTTCCACCACAGTTCCCTTCTCTTGATCATATATGATCACACATAATGTACAAGACGGTCAAAGCAAACATCAGTGAGAGTACACCCTATTAGGTTCAAACTATCACATCATGGACAGTGAGGTAGAATAGTGGCATGTGTGAAAAGTCACAAGAGGCTGCATCCTGGTATGCACTCAATGAAGGGCAAGCAAGGGTGGGATATAATGTGGCAGGTGTTGGGAGGGTTATCTATTTTATACATTAATTAGTCTTTATAAACACAGTCACCACAGTCGTTATCATATGTGTCAATAGAGTAATTATTGGAATCACGCACTTCGCGTCTTGTTTGGGGCAAATCGGTTGATAGGGCAGAGCGGTGAACTGATAAGTACATGGTCAGCCCAAGCAGGAAAACGACAGGGCCACCCTCATATATCATGTCTGTCGTGGTCCAAGCTTGACGATATTTTCGGCGTCTGTGATAGTGATCCTCTTCAGCAGCCTCATGCTGCAGTAAATATGCAGTCTGTCTCTCGTTAATCATATCAGTAGCAGTGTAAATGAGACGAATGCTGTATGTTTCTACTGATGTTTCTTCAACGTGCACTTAGGTTGTTTGTGACGGCTGTCAAATGCAATGGTGCGATGTCTGCTTCTTCTTGTTCTCGTCTACAACGTGGAGTGGTGATTGTGGCTAATCACCATCTGCTTCTTACTCCTGGTCTGGTCTGAGTTCTTCTGGCTTGACACGGCTCTGCCTCTTCTTGTCCTAGTCTACAACATGGGGTGGTGGTTGTGGCTAACCACCCTCTGTTTCTATTCCTAGTCTGGTCCGGGTTCTCCTGGCTTGACTCCTGGGACCTTTCTGCAATGCATTGCATGGATCAGTGTTGCCCTTTCAGTGATCTTCACAGCCGTGTACATCATCAGAAGGACCAAGTATGGACCCAGCCACCGTTTGCTGTGCCAATTCTTCCGCTTGAAACTCTTAACCGCCACCCAGTCACCTGGTCTTATGTTGTGGAGGACTCCCTCTGGTGGCATGGGCAGGGCAGCCTTTATCTGCTGTGAAATGTTTTGAAGTTGGCAGGACAATGCAGAGCAATAGAATAGCATGGCATTTTCATAATGCGAAGTGGTTAGAGGAGGCAGTTTCTTCTGCAGAGAAACCTAAAAAATGGGGAGGTGAGCAAACAAAATCTCAAAGGGTGACATGTCATATTTCTTTCTAACTCGCATGCGCATGTACATGAGTGCTAATGGGAGGCACTTAGTCCAGGGTAGGCCAGGTTAGGCACAATGCTTTCTCAAATTAAAGGCCATTGTAATACTCAGTTGGTCAGTGCTTCATTTACAAAGTGTCTACCATTATCACTGGAGATTTTCTCTGGTATTCTCCATCTGGGAATAATTTCTGACAGTAATGCTCTGGCCACAACAGTGCTTGTTGCATGCTTGGCTGGAAAGGCTTCTACCCATTTGGACCACATGTCAACCATTACCAAACAGTACTTTTTTCCCTCCTGCAGGGGGCGGGTGAGCTGCTGGAACCTGTTTGGGGACCCTATGAGCATTGTTAGTGGCACAGACACTTTTGCAAAAATAGTCAGCATCACAGATTAGACACTTTTGCAAAAATTCTCAGCATAAACAGTAAAACCAGTAGTGAACCAGTTTGCATATCATCCCTTCTCTTGACACATGGTCTTTTCCATGTGTCAATTTAGCAAAATTATGGAAGAAATGAGCTGATAAGCAGGGGAGGGCATTTGGGATCCCTCCACACCAGCCTGGTCTTTGTAACATCCTTTCTTGGCCTATTTCTGACGTTCCTGTGGGAAGGAAAAAGACTGCATGGTAAGAAGTGAGTCAACAGGAGAGGGGGGGGTTGGTTAGTAGGACGGCAGACACACAAAGGGGAAGAAGGAGACATGACATGGGCTGCAGCAAAAGACAGGGCTGCAGCTTTAGCCACAGCATCAGCACGTGCGTTACCCTTAGACACAGGGTCAGAAGATAAAGTGTGGGCTGTGCATTTGCACACCGCCACAGATAAAGGAAGGAGAATAGCCTTCAGCAGGTGTGACACATGTATAGAATTCTTACCAGTGAACTTGCAGAGGTAAGGAAGTTACATTCACGCCAAAGGGCACCAAAGTCATGCACCACTTCAAAAGCGTAATGAGAGTCAGTGTAAATAGTGACCGACTGCCCCGTAGCATAAGTGCATGCCTCTGCCTAGGCAGCTGGTTCTGCAGCCTGTGCAGAAAGATGAGACGGCAAGGAGCGAGAGAGCAACGTATAGTGGTCATCACATACTGCCCAACCCACTTTGTTGCGGCCTACAGAGAGGTCAACAGAGGCAAAGCAGTCAACTTACAGGACAAGGTCTGGGTTGGGAAGTGGAGTGTCAGACAGGTCGGGTCTAGGAGAGGTGACAAAGTCAAGCAAGGACAAACAGTCATGGTCACATTCTGTGTCATCGTCACAAGAAGGTGGGGGGGAAATTGGTGGCTGGGTTAATTGACTGTGCACAGCATTTGACAGTAAGGTTTGGTGATTCGAGGAGGGTAGAATGATATCTAAGCCACCTTGCGTGGGAGAGATGTGACGACTTCTGCTCATTCAGAAGCAGTGCAACAGCATGAGGAACATACAGAGTGAGTGGAGAATATAGAACAATGTCACAGGATGCCTCTACAGCACATTCTGACAAGCCACGGCCCGGAGACAGAGAGGAAATCCTGCTGCTACAGTGTCCAATTTGCAGGAGTAATATGCAACTGGCCGAAGTCTTTCACCATGGGACTGCAGGAGAACGGAGGTCATGCATCCGGATTTCTCATCAACATACTGAACAAAAGGTTTAGATGGATCAGGAAGTGAAAGTGTTGGAGGAGCCAAAAGAAAGTTTTTTATGTTTTCAAAACAATCATTAGCAGCAGGTGTCCACTCAAGAGGGTAGTGTGAGGAACCCTTTGATGGAATGATGTCACGCATTGGTCTCTCAATGCATGAAAAATCAGGGATAAAAGAGTAGCAATAGGAAGCCATGCCAAGAAAAGAAAGGAGCTCCTTTTAGTTTTAGGCCTGGCCATGTGACAAATAGCATCAACATGATTGGGAGAGAGATTTGCCCTGAGCCGATATTTGATGACCCAAAGAGGTTACTGCAGGTTTACAAAACTGTAGTTTGGGCTTGGAGGCTTTGTGGCCTTCATCAGCCAAATTTCAGAGAAGTTTGATGGAGTCTGTTTGACACTGTGCTTCATTAGGTGCACACAGCAAGAGGTCATTAACATACTGAGTCAGGACAGAACCCTCCGTGAGTGTTAATGTGCTTACTGAGTCTTTTAAAGCAGCATTATAGATAGTAGGGCTTTCATAATAATATCCTTGAGCTAACCTGGTGAAAGTGTAGAGTGCCCCACTGAGCTGGAATGTAAACCCAGAAGAGATTCAAACCCTGAAGTGATGCTGTCACGCACCTCTGGTCTGAGTGGGTAATGCAAGCATTTGGGTAGCAGTTCTTTATGAGACCAACATCATATTTGTGCTTTACCCACAAAGATGAAGGGGCACATGATAGCATATGATCCTCCCCTTCAGATGTAGCAGACAGAGTAAATGGGCGTACCCATCTATACTGTCCGTCCACATCCAGAGTTTGTATGAAATGTTCACAAGGAAGAGAAACTGTGTACTCCACTCTGTACATCTGGAGAGAGAGAGGGAATGGGACAGCAGTAAACTGTAGATGAGGAAGTAGTGTTGATGGAACCCAATCATCTGAGCAGTATGTAGTCAGAGCACAAGAACCCATTTCACACCACGCTGAGGATGGGGTTTTGTAAGAGAAACGTGGGTGACTGTGTGGAACTGAGAACATGTCTGACATGGGAGGTGTAAGTGCAATCAGAGTATCAGTATGGGGTGTGTGTGTGGCTGTAGCGTGATTTTTTGTTGGCAAGCATATGTGCGGCATCTGCTGGGGGTGAAGGTAGAGAGAGAGCGCGCGCACATGTTCCAGTCTTATTTGCCTGGCGTCACTGCTGTGGCGTTTGAGGCTGGGGTTGCAGTGGTGGCGGCTGAGGGAAATGGTGTGGTAGCTGGCCAGGGTTTTGTCGGGCCCAGGGTCCACTGATGCCTTGCTGGAAGTTACCTCTGCCTCTTCCCCTCCCACGGGGTCCGCACCTTGGTCTTACAGGGCATGCTGTAGCCCAGTGTCCAGCTTGCTTGCAGTAGCTGCAGGTTGACAGTTGTGGCCACTGTCGCATCCAGTGTCCATCTTGGCCATAGTAGCGACACTGATTTGGGCCAGTAGAAGAGCCCAGGCGTGGCTGATTTGGAGTGGGGACCCACTGAGCCATTGTGAGCAGGGCCTTTTCCAGGTTATCTTCCTTTGTCCTTACTTTCTTCTTTGTAACTGTCTCATGCTTTCTGTAATGATGTTCAGCATGATGTAGTACCTCTTCCAGGGCTTGAGAGTCCCATCCAATACAAGTTTGTTTCACGTCTGCAGCTAAGTTGAGAAGAAGTCCCGCCATGAACCACATGTTCAGATGAGTACCATAGGCCCCTTTGTCCGTCATGTAGTCTGTCAGGCATTTCATGGCTGCTGCCCTATTGAATACCTTCCTCAACCGATGAAAATAATTGCCAGGGGTCTCATCATCTTTCTGCTTACATTGTGCTACCCTGGTCAGGTCTGAGGTCTTTTTACAATGTTCAACGATGACCTCCATGAGCCTGTTATTAGCACTCTTGTAGTCCTTATTGTGCTTGTCCTCTGTGGTGCCCCAATCCTTATGATCTGGCCTGATGTCCTCTTCAAAGTGTGACATTCATTTTGCCATATTGGTGGGAGTGTGCTTTTGGGCCATTGTACGGTGCAGCTCATGGAACATGGGGCAATATGTCTGGCAGAATGCCTCAAGCTGCTCCCAGAAATACACTGGATCGTTCTCCAGTTGGGGCAGCGTGACAGCAAACTTTGGAATGTCCTCCGGTGCCCATGGCCTAAACACCACTTGGGGTCCAACGGGGCCCATTACTTCTACCACAGGCATAGTGGTGGACAGATCTGGTTTAGGTGTGATGATTTCCTGTCTACTGGCTGCTGCTGGTGGCCCATGAATTGAGACTTTTATTAATCCATCAAGTTCCTTGCTACCCTTGTGTTTCAAAGCAGTCTGCAGGGTCAGCGGGTTATATTTACTCTCAGGAGGGGGCATGTCATATTCAGGTGTGAATGAATGTGGCCCAGGCAGAACTAGACACAGTGCCGCAGTAAAGGATTAGTAGGATGGGGGCAGGGGGTAGAGGACGATCTCGCCCACAGGTTGGGGGTAGGATCCCTAACAGAGTGTGAAAATTGTTTTTGTGTGGTGTGTGCTTTATATTGTCTTTCTTTGCCTGTTCATTTTTTTAATCTTTTCTCCATCCATTTCCTGCTCATCTCTCCATGTCTTTGTTTCAGTTAACCTCTTGCACTCCATTGTACCGCAGACGGGCAAGTCTCTGCGTCCTAGAGCGCACGAGGGCGCTCTCGTGCGCCCTCGTGCGCTCTAGGACACATGATGGAGATGGTGATGTAGGTGGTGATGGCATCCAAGCGCGCACTGAAAATAAAAGCTGCAGACACAGCCGCGAACAGATTAGTTCATCTGATTGACCTCTCATTCGACTAATAAGAGCCTTGAATTGGGTTTCTGAAACCTTGAAGAACCAATGACTGAAAACCTAGCAAGAAGGACCCACCTACCAACGCTGTGAAGGCAGTGAGCCAATTGAAGCAGAGAAGTTCGCCAGCTGTTTTTTTTAAGGCTGGGTGAAGACAGACTGCTGCAGCGGATCAAAAAAGGACTCGCAGAAAGAACCGTCACAGACCCAGCAGCACGGAGACCACCCACAAATGCAACCTGTGTGACAGCATTCGCGCATCGGCATGTTCAGCCACAGGTGGTGCTTATTTTGTTTTTGTTCCAGCAGAGTAGACGTTATGATTTACTTCCATGGTCATAGACCAACGGAGGCTGACGACGAAGGCTGAGTGACACACATGCCTTCGCCAGTCTTTTTTTAATTACTACTGTTATTTGTTTTGAAAAATCGTTCACCAAAAACCGCAATCATGGAAGCACAAAACCGTAATAATGGAATTATGTTTTGATCGGGTCGCGAGACCAGAACCACGAGCAGACCAGCGTCGCGTTCGTCAGACAATGAGGAAGAGAAGTTCACCAGCTACGCTGCTGCTGTAAAGAGGTAAGGTGTTATAAACTAAATTATTCTCTATCCCTGAAAATTGTAATCCAAAATGACTTTTGACCGATCGGTAAATTACAACTGTGCGGCGCACGAAGTCTGAAGTTTGTGCGCCACGGTACTTGGTTCGTTCGTCACGTCCAGACCGTGAACGCCGCCCCCCCGCTATTCTTCTGTAGCGTGGGGGGGGGGACCCGCGGTGACTGAGCTGCTGTCCCACATCCCACATGAGGCTAATCCGTCATGTAGCAATGGCCGAAGTCCATCCTCTGTAGCGAGGGGGGGGGGGCAACCCCCACAGATGTTTTTCCAAACTGTGCCATTTGGCACAATTTGGCACAGTTCCAAAACGCTTGGGAACAGCCTGAGGAAAAAGCTGTGTAATATATTCATTTTTTGTTGTATTGTTACAAAATATGGACCTCAGCTGGATAACACTTGGTTCTACATTTCTGTTGCATTTTCCAGCCCGGATCTGAAGCTGTGTGTTATTTGCAAGCATTTGTATCCAAAAAAACGTGTTTTCTTTTAAATGAGACCAACCCCATGAAGATGCTGCAAAGGGTTGAAGAACAGCTTTGGATTTAATTTGGGCACATTATTTTTTGGCGTTTTTAGGGAAATTGACCGGAGTGCAAGGGGTTAACTACATTTCAACAGCAGTTTTCTAAGTGCAATTGTATCAACATTTTTTTTTTGATAAATATTCAGTGAATCACTAAATGTACAGGTTTGATCCTACTTTAGGATCACTCTTGAATAAACATCAGCATTTGATAGAATCCTTAAGCTAGAATGGATATTCTGTAGGAGGAACCACACCATGTCATATTTATAAATGGCAAAATAAACACACATATAGCTTCAAAGTTTGCATTTTTGCTTAAAAATGTGTAAATATGTTTGCTTTTAACTTGATTACAATATGTGGTTACATAAGTGCTTAAATATAATGTGGATGTTTTTGCATGTTCCTACTGTATCTATATCTATGCAGTGAATGGAGAGCAGCCAACAAGTTTCTTTTTGCTTCTTTTTGTATAGAAACTTTAAATTGGTGTTAAATTTAGGTTATTCCGCATAATATGGATCGCTTTGAAGTTACTTTAACACTAGAAGACCCAGACATTAGCCCTCTTGTGGCCACTTGATGGTCCCCCTATGGGTTTTCTAGCCAAAAAGGCCAAATGGCCCCTCTCTGGGTCTTCTGGTGTTTAAAGACTTAATTTGGTTATAAATCAGCTTTAAAGATTAAGTTTGAATAAAAGATGATGTCCCTATGTTTGACCACAGGATGGAGGCAGTTTTCGTCTGCACTCCCGGAAGAGGTAACCCAGTGATGTCACTAAGGCCCAGGGTCTCTACTCTTAAGATGGCGGCGAAAGGACACTTGCTTTAAATGGACTTAAGATGGCGTCACTTGGCTGATTCTACACATGCGCAGTGTGGAGCCGTTCAGTCATGCACGGATGTGGGCGTGTTCGTCCTCGCGACAACGAAGCATGCATTGTTTTTTCAGGCCCATTTTAATCATTCAGCATGTAATCATGCTTCCTAAGCATGCATTAAGCAGCAAACAGAAATAACTGAGCAGAGCTAGGTAGAGGCATTCCCTCCTCACTCTCGCTACCAGCGCGCGCGCACACACACACACACACGCACAATGTACTACCCAGAGAACGGGGGAAGAGTGGTTGAATTCCCCCCTCCCCCTCGTGCTTCACAGAAGCACACAGACAATGGCTGCGGGAGTCACACCCTGCACCAAGAAATGCACCACCGTTGTTTTTTAAAATTATAAGTTTGACGCACAGCTTATGCCTTATTGTTTCAAGTGAGAAGGACCCCCTCCCCCCCCCCCCGGAGGAAATTCAGCTTGACAGATGTATTTTTCAATAAATTCCACACTCTCAGGACCATAATTGTCAGTCATAAACTTCACCTTCGGGCCGCTCACGCCGGAGGGACACCATTTGGGTCTCGATCTGCAAGACCCCATTACTGACCAATATGACTGTTAGTCATCACTAAACATCTTCAGTGCCTGCTAACGCGTCCTTATCTTGACGGCTGGTCTTCCCAGGCGTCCCCAGGCATGCCCCAACGTGTCTCACTGTGAATTCAGACTATGTCCCCAAACTCGCATATATACGAGTACTGTACACCGTCTATTTTTGGCTATGACCACAAATCTATTTATAATAGGTACTGTACACTGCCTTCAATTTAGCTATGTCCCCAAACCCGTTTAAAACTGGTACTGTACACCGCTTCAATTTAATCCTGCCATGAGATCGACTCACTGGACTCTAGAATTTGTCCACAGATATTGGTCCAGTGAGGTGAACTACATAACCGACAATTTACCAATGCAATTTGCATAAAAGGCACAATAAATTTGACTTACTTTAACTTTAGGAGACTTTAAATTTGATTTACTATAACCCCTTGAACTCTGGTCAATTTCCCTAAAAACACCTAAAAATAACATACCCAAAGTAAATCAAAAGCTGTTCTTCAACCCTTTGCAGCAACTTCATGGGGTTGGTCTCATTTAAAAGAAAACACTTTGAATTTTTTGGCAAAACAGTCATAATCTCTCTAAGTGCTCCTGCCACTGAGTAACAGTCATCTAAACATACTGAATTTGAAGAAAATAAAGTTCACCTGGGTGTTTTTTTAAATACAAATGCTTGCAAATAACACACAGCTGTCAGATACTGGCTGAAAAATGCAACAGAAATGTAGAACCAAGTGTTATCAAGCTGAGGTCAAAATTTTGTAACAATACCACAAAAAATGAATATATTACACAGCTTTTTTCTCAAGTTGTTCCCAGGCGTTTTTGAACTGTGCCAAACTGTGCCAAATGGCACAGTTTGGAAAAACATCTATAACTTTTGAATGCTTCAATATAGAAGCTTGAGCTTGGGCTCTAATGAAAGGTGACACTCAGGGCTGTGTGTCTGTGGGTGTGGGGGTGGGGGGGTTGTTTGTTCATTCATGAATGAATGAATGAACAAACAAGCCCCCCACACACAAAGAAACATGCCACGTAAAAAATGTAGAGGATAACAACTCCCCCCCCCCCGCTACAGAGGAGCTCGGCGCACAAAAAAACTTGTGGCCATGACGGACCGTTGTAATTACCGATCCGTCAAAAGTCATTTTTATTACTATATTCATTGATAAAGAATAATTTAGCTTATAACACTTACCTGTCCACAACAGCAGTGTCGTTGGTGAACATTTGTTCCTCATTGTCAGACAAACATGAAGCTGGTCCGGTTGTTACGGACTCGTGGTTCTGGTCACCCGACCCGGTCAAGCCATCTCCGCTTCTATGATTGCAATTTTTGTGAACCATTTTTCAAAACAAATAAGAACAGTAGTAATAAAAAAGACTGGCTAACGGCTGAGAGTGGCTAACGCTACCGTTACACACAGGTCTCAATGTGTGTCACCCAGCGGCTTAGGCAAAAAAGATTTTATGCACGGCGATGCACGCGTTGCAATCGTCAAACTTCTCTGCTTCAATTGGCTCGTTGTATTTGCGGTCGTTGGTAGGCAGGTCCTTCTTGCTAGGTTTTCAGTCATTGGTTCTTCAAGGTTTCAGAAACCCAATTCAAGGCTCTTATTAGTCGAATGAGAGGTCAATCAAATCTAAACCAATCAAACATTCCTTTGGCGTTCTGTTCATGGCTGTGTCTGTACTGGAAGAACGGAAATGCAGCTTTTTTTTTTCAGTGCGCACTGAGACGCACTATGACGCAGAGACGTGACCGCCCGCAGAATTCCGGAGTTCAACAGGTTAACTCTAGGAGACTTGTAAAATGGGTTCTTCTGGATAGTGTGATGCCCCTTTGCCGCCTCTGCACTCCCGTCGCCAACTAGGCAGAAAAAGCCGAACTCATTGGCGGGAAAAGCCGAACTCCATTCGGGGACCTCTGTCCGAGGTGATCAGCCTGCGTTGGCAGACGAAGATTGGCAATCAACTATCCCACTTCCTGACACCAAGAAATGTAACCCTATATTCCCTAGCCCACTTATAAGGTCCTGGAGAAAATAATCAGACGTAACTACCATGCTGAATTCTCTTTATTACTGCCAGCAGGAGAAGCAAAGAAACAGCCTACCTGAAGTTTCTGCACTGCTCTCCTTAAACAAAGGAGGCTCCTGGTTTTTATAGGCACTCTCAGAGCGCTCCCCCACATTATCCTATATGGATACATAGAAACTGGCTGAGAAAGTACTAGAACATTCTGGAAGTAGCCTTCAGACCTATCAAGTACTAGAACTTTCTTACAATAACTATTCCACTGACCATAGTTACACTCAGGGCATGTATTAGCAATAATTATTCAGAAGAGGAAAGACATTTAAACATAACTGCACACACATCACCTAAATTACACAGCAGATTGGTATATAGCAGTAAATTTCCACCATGATAAACATGTGAATAATAAATTTCCACCACATTAGGTTAATTGGCATCAAACATGGGATTCTAACTTGTCCTTAGGTATGACTGTGAGAGTGAATGGTTGTCTGTCTCTCTGTGTTGGCCCTGCGATGGACTGATGATCTGTCCAGGGTGGACCCTGTCTCTCGCCCAAAGATGCTGGGATAGGCTCCAGCCTCTACCACGACACGAAAAGAATTAAGCTGAAGAAGATGGATGGATAATTTTAAAAAATATTTTTTAATAGAAATGATGGCCGACTGAAAAGTATGTCCATGTACACACTCAATACTTGGTCAGGGCTCCTTTTGGATTAATTACTGTATCAATGTGGCGTGGCATGGAGGTGATCAGCCTGTGGCACTGCTGAGGTGTTATGAAGGTCCAGGTTGCTTTGATAGTGACCTTTAGCTCATCTGCATTGTTGGGTCTGGTGTCTCTCATCTTCCTCTTGACAATACTCCATAGATTCTCTGTGGGGTTTAGGTCAGAAGATTTTACTGGCCAATCGAACACAGTGATGCCATGGTCATTAAACCAGGTTTTGATACTTTTGGCAGTGTGGGTGGGTTCCAAGTCCTGCTGGAAAATGAAATCAGTTTCTCCATAAAGCTTGTCGGCAGAGGGTAGCATGAAGTGCTCTAAAATTTCCTGATAGATGACTGCGGTGACTTTGGTCTTGATAAAACACAGCGGACCAACACCAGCAAATGACCTCTGTTCAGATAAAAGTAAATTTTGCATTTCATTTGGAAATCAAAGTCCCAGAGTCTGGAGAAAGAGTGGAGAGGCACAGAATTTAAGTTGCTTGAGGTTTAGTGTGAAGTTTCAACAATCAGTGATGATCACAGGAACCATGTCATCAGCTGGTGTTGGTCCACTATGTTTTATCAAGACCAAAGTCAGCGCAGTCGTCTACCAGGACATTTTAGAGCACTTTATGCTTCCCTTTGCTGACAAGCTTTATGGAGAAGCTGATTTCATTTTCCAGCAGGACTTGGCACCCCCCCACACACACACACACACACTGCCAAAAGTATCAAAACCTGGTTTAATGACCATGGCATCACTGTGTTTGACTGGCCAGAAAACTCTCCTAACCTAAACCCCATAGGGAATCTGTGAAGTATTGTCAAGAGGAAGATGAGAGACACCAGACCCAACAATGCAGATGAGCTGAAGGTCACTATCAAAGCAACCTGGACCTTCATAACACCTCAGCAGTGCCACAGGCTGATCACCTCCATGCCACGCCACACTGATACAGTAATTAATCCAAAAGGAGCCCTGACCAAGTACTGAGTGTGTACATGGAAATACTTTTCAGTTGGTCCAAAAGTAAAATAAGTAAACAAATCACTGTCTGTGTAATGAATCTACAGTGGTGTGAAAAAATGTTTGCCCCCTTCCTGATTTCTCTTTTTTTTGTGTTTGTCACACTTACATTTTCAGATCATCAAATTTAAATATTAGACAAATATAACACAAGTAAACACAAAATGCAGTTTTTAAATTAAGGTGTTTATTATTAAGGGTAAAAAAATCCAAACCTACATGGCCCTGTGTGAAAAAGTGATTGCCCCCTAAACCTAATAACTGGTTGGGCCACCCTTAGCAGCAACAACTGCAATCAAGCGTTTGCAGTAACTGGCAGTGAGTCTTTTACAGCACTGTGGACGAAGTTTGGCCCACTCATCTTTGCAGAATTGTTGTAAATCAGCCACATTGGAGGGTTTTCGAGCATGAACAGCCTTTTTAAGGTCATCCAACAGCATCTCAATTGGATTCAGGTCAGGACTTTGACTAGGCCACTCCAGAGTCTTCATTTTATTTTTCTTAAGCCATTCAGAGGTGGACTTGCTGGTGTGTTTTGGATCATTGTCCTGCTGCAGAACCTAAGTGGGCTTCAGCTTGAGGTCACAAACAGATGACATTCTCCTTCAGGATTTTTTGGTTGACAGCAGAATTCATGGTTCCATTTACTACAGAACATCTTCCAGGTCCTGAAGCAGCAAAACAGCCCCAGACCATCACACTACCACCACCATATTTTACTGTTGGTATGATGTTCCTTTTCTGAGATGCTGTGTAACTTTTACACCACATGGACACAAACCTTCCAAAAAGTTCAGCTTTTGTCTCATCAGTCCACAGAGTATTTTCCCAGTGGTCTTGGGGATCATCAAGATGTTTTCTGGCAAAACTGAGACGAGCCTTTAACTTCTTTTTGCTCAGGAGTGGTTTTTGTCTGGAACTCTGCCATGCAGGCCATTTTTGCCCAGTCTCTTTCTTAGGGTGGAGTCATGAACACTGACCTTAACTGAGGCAAATTAGGCCTGCAGTTCTTTGGATGTTGTTGTGGGGTCTTTTGTGACCTCTTGGATGAGTCATCGCTGAACTCTTGGGGTAATTTTGGTCTGCCTGCCACTCCTGGGAAGATTCACCACTGTTCCATGTTTTTGCCATTTGTGGATAATGGTTCTCACTGTGGTTTGCTTGAGTCCCAAAGCTTTAGAAATGGCTTTATAACATTTTCCATACTGATAGATCTCAGTTCCTTTGTTTCTCATTTGTTCCTGAATTTCTTTGGATCGCAGCATGATGTCTAGCTTTTGAGGATCTTTTGGACTACTTCACTTTGTCAGGCAGGTCCTATTTAAGTGATTTCTTGATTGAGAACAGGTGTGGCAGTAATCAGGCTTGGGTGTGGCTGGAGAAATTGAACTCAGCTTTCCGAAGATGTGATAATGGGGGGGGGGGGGGGGGGGCTATCACTTTTTCACCCAGGGCCATGTAGGTTTGGATTTTTTTTACCCTTAATAAACACCTTCATTTAAAAGCTGCATTTTGTGTTTACTTGTGTTATCTTTGTCTAATATTTAAATGTGTTTGATGATCTGAAACATTTAAGTGTGACAAACATACAAAAAAAAAAAAAAAAAAAAAAAAAGCCAAAAACAAAGAGAAATCAGGAAGGGGGCTGTTACGACCTTAATTAACCAAGATTGCCAGGGGAGATAAAAGGACGTAACATACAACTGGCTGCAGCACTCAAGAAGAGAACCAACTCACAAAATAAGCACCAAGAGACTGCTGGGTATCAAAATAATAAGTGCAGATTTATTTACAAGTGAGAACCAAAAGTAACAGGAGAACTCAGAAGAAGGAGGAAGCGACAACTAGTGATGTTATGCTCGACACCGCCCACTGGCGACTGACTCGAGCAATATAACACGGAAGTGTCGCGAGCAGAGTGTCGAGCACTGTGTCAGCATGCCCACAGTCACGTGACCGTAGCAAGCGAGGCCTCGTTATGTCGGTCACATCACGTGACTTGAGGGCTCACGGGAAATTTGAGAGGGAATTAGGTTTTTTTTTTTTTTGCTTTCATTGTTTGTTCCTGCCATCCAATTCTGAATAGACCTCGGATGGCCAAATGCTCAAAAAAAAAGTGTTGAGATTTTTTTTTAGGTTTTTCAACTCTGATGCAGTTGGAATGGGTGATACCAGCATTTTTCCTTTTGATACGATACCATTAATTCATGGGACTTTTTCTTCAATTTCGATATTTTTTGCAAAAAATAACGATTGCAGTTTCATTAACTTTATTGCAAGGGCAATATGAAATATGAATAGACCTTATGAACATAAACACTTGAAAGAAATGCTTATAAAATGATAATAAAATAGAACAATGAGCAAAGTAAGTAAAAATAAAATTATTTTTTCCAATTATAATAATGGGGAGTGTGTGAAATCACAGGCAGATTCATTTCAAATGATTTATTGCACACTCACATCTCACGAGCACAGAACAGAATGAACTTTTTCCCAGAGACTCTCCTTTAAAGTTTCATGGCTTACATCACACACAACAGGACATTTGCATCACACTGCATTCAACCCCCTACATCCTTGACTCCTTCCCACTCTCTCACCAGGAGCCTCCTGCTTTTTATCTCCCATGCTTATTCACTGTCTCTTGTCTGAGATGCTAGAAATCTGACAATCTAGGTGCTACAAATACTCCCCCACCCCCAGCATCTTAGATAGGACAATAGAATAACAGTCCACATGCTGTGATAGAACAACAGAACATCAGTCCACATGCTGTTTGGGCTTCCGTCTCCTCCCGTATCTGCTGTAACTGGGTTTTACCGCCCCCGCGGCGCTGTTGTGCAGGTGGGAGGTTGCTGGGAGGGGGGCCACTTCGGTCTGTCCGTGTGGCTGCTCTGGCGAATTGTTTCCCTGAGGAGCTCTCCGTGGGGGTCTTCCACGCCGAGGGGCCCTAGCCAACAGCACTTGCTCGTCCGCCACAACGAAAGCGGGTTTGAGTCTGTCTATGCCAATTTTTTCCCTCCTACCCCCCAAGTCTAGCAAAAAATGCTTATCCCCTGTTTCCAACACTCTGAACGGTCCATCATAGGGTGGGCACAATGGAGGACGGTGGGCATCGTGTCTGACAAACACGAACTCCGTGCTCTTCAAAGTTTTAGGCACAAAAACACGCGGAAAACTGTGGTGGGCAGGGCCCGGCAGCGTGCCTGTGTTTGCGCTACGGTGCAAAAGCTGAGACGAGGAGCTGCCCGGAGCGGGATTATCTGGTAGAAATTCCCCGGGCAGCCGTAGTGGCTGCGTAAAAACGAGCTCTGCCGGGGAAGCTTCTAGATCCTCTTTCGGCGCGGAGCGCAACCCCAATAAGACCCACGGCAGCCTGTCTACCCAATTTGCATCCGTCAATGAGGCCCTGAGTGCTGCTTTCAGTGATCTATGAAAACGCTCGCATAACCCATTGGCCTGTGGGTTGTAAGCAGTTGTGCAGTGAATTGTAACACCCAGGCTGCGGGCCATCGCAGACCAGAGTTCGGAAACAAATTGAGGGCCCCTGTCGGACGTAATGTCCGACGGGACTCCAAAATGCCCCAACCATGCTGTTAAAAGCGCGCGCTACGTCTGCGGACGTGGTTGCCGCCAGCGGAACCGCTTCTGGCCAGCACGTGGTGCGGTCCACCATTGTCAGGAGGTGCGTGCAAGCCTGTGATGGTGCATTTTGACCGACGCGCGCACTCCTGGGTGCGCCAGAGTGTGAACCGACTCAAACACGCGGCGGCGCCATGCGGCCGGGACCACGGGACGTGGGCGCCCCGTGGAGACATCGCAGATTAGGGGGGGCATGCCGTCTTGCAGCACCCTGCTCTCCAGTCTTAACCCTGTTGGTCCAGACTGAAGCGCGCGCACGTCTGCATCGCTAATCTGCATCGCTAATCTGCTCCACGGCCATGGCTGCGTATTCTATCCCCACGCAGACCGGGGCCACCACGGCACGCGTGAGGCAGTCTGCCAATACATTCAGTTTACCCGACACATGCTGAATATCGGTAGTAAACTCTGAGATCGCGGCCAGCTGTCTCTGCTGCTGACCCGACCACGGTTCTGAAACCTTGGCCATCGTGAATGTTAGCGGCTTGTGGTCCACGAACGCTGTGAAACTGCGCCCTTCCAGCTAGAACTGGAAGGCGACGCGCTGCTCCACGACAGCCCCTATGGCCACGTCTGAAGCGTCGGTGGTGAGCGCTATGCGGGCCGTCGGGTCTGGATGTGCCAGCAGTGCAGCGTTTGCCAGGGCTGCTTTGACTTCCGAGAACGCCCGCTCTCGCTCCCGGGTCCATTCGACCCTATCCGCGAGTTTCTGTTTTTTGAGCGCGGCGTACAATGGTTGCATGAGCTGCGCCGCGCGGGGAAGGAAACGGTTATAAAAGTTCACCATTCCCAAAAATTCTTGCAGCGCCCTGACCGTTTGAGGCCGGGAAAAATCCGCCACAACGCACACTTTGTCGGGCAGCGGGATCACTCCTTCTGGAGAGACGCGGTGCCCCAAAAAATCAATCTCCGTTACGCCGAACTGGCATTTCGCCACGTTGATTATTAACCCGTGCTCTTCCAACCTCCGGAAAACTGTCGTGAGGTGGGTTTCGTGTTCGTCTTCGGATGCGCTGGCTACCAGGATATCGTCCAGGTAGACGAACACAAACTGGAGATCGCGCAGCACTGCATCCATCATGCGCTGGAACGTCTGTGCCGCTCCTTTTAACCCGAATGGCATGCGCGGGAACTCGAACAGACCGAATGGAGTTATTACCGCTGTTTTGGGTACGTCCTCAGCGCGCACTGGGACTTGGTGGTAACCGCGGACCAGGTCTATTTTGGAAAAAATGCGTGCCCCGGCGAGGTGAACGGAAAAATCCTGTATGTGGGGAATCGGGTAGCGGTTGTGCGCCGTGGCGTTGTTCAACCTGCGGAAATCACCGCACGGTCACCACGATCCCTCAGCCTTAGGGACCATGTGTAGCGGGGAAGCCCATGGGCTGCTCGAGCGCCTGATGATGCCCAACCTTTCCAGGTTGGCGAACTCCTCGCGCGCTATGGCCAGTTTAGCTGCGTCCAAACGCCGAGGTCTTGCAAAAACGGGCAGTGGTGGTGATAAAGTGCTCTACCCCGAGTTTAGCGATGGCCGCGGAAAACTTTGGGACCGTGAGTGCTGGGAACTGAGTGAGCAGTGTGTGGAACTTACCGCCTGTAGCTGTGACGTTGGCTTGTGCTGTTGGCCGGGTCACTCGAGCTACACAGGGGAGAGAATCGAAGGACAGTGCATTAACCAGGCGCCTGTTAGCAACATCAAACAATAAACCATGTGCACACAGAAAATCAGCCCCCAGTATATTGTAATTCAGTGCTGCTATGACAAAAGTCCACTCGTATGTACGGCCGTGTAGAGATAAGAGCAGAGTCCTCTCACCAAAGGTCTTAATATCTGAGCGGTTTGCTGCCAACATCCCGGGGCCGCTAGATCCTGCCAGCCGGTCAGCGTAGGTTGGCCGGATGAAGCTCTTCTGGGCTCCGGTGTCCACGAGGAAATGCCTCCCCGAGCATGTATCCATTAGGTAGAGCAGCTTGTTCTCTTCACCGAGGGTCGCTGCTGCTACCGACCCCCGGCCTTGGCGTTTTCCCGAACGCTGGAATTGGCACGGTGGTGCACATCTGCGTGCGTTCTCTCCGAAGCGGCGGTGGTAGGAACAGAGCGTGTCTCTCTGGCGCTCCTTGGTCCCCGCTGCTGCTACCGTCAGTGGCTCCTCGCCTCCTCTGGATGTCTCGCTGGGTTCCGCCGCTGCCGCGTTGACTGTGGTCACCCTGGTGGTGATGATGATCTGGTCTGTCTCCTGGGCTAGTGCACGGTAGTCGAGCGCGGCCAGCAACGGCGAATTGGCCAGAACCGCTCTCGCTACTGTCGGAAGGTTCCGGAGGAAGAGGTGGGCAAACAGAAAGTGCCCGTCGTCCGTGCCCATAAACGCCAGCATCTTCTCCATCAGGTCTACGGCCAAACCCTCTCCTAGCTCGGTCCGCATCAGGAGCCTCTCCACTCTCTCACAGTCCGAGAGCGTGTAGCGCTGGATGAGCGCAGCTTTGAGCGCCTCGTGTCTGTTGCTGGCTGGTGGCTTATCAAGCAGGCTCGCTACCTGTTGAGCTGTGCAGGCGTCGAGCTGTGCAGGCGTCGAGCGCTGCGACCACATGGTAGAATCTGGTGTCATCTGCCATTACTCCCCAGAGGGCAAACTGGGCCTCAGTGAGGTGGAACCAAGAGCGCGGGTTGTGCTGCCAGAAATCCGGTAGCTTGACTGAAACCGCACACGCGTGGCTGGAGGTTCCAGTCCAGGCTGTCTGTAGGATGGCTGCTGCCTCGCTGTAGCTTCCTGACCGGGCTGGCTCCGGGGATCTTGCCTCGTGTTCCATAATACGTCTTGGGTCACCAGTGTGGAGTGTGTGAAATCACAGGCAGATTCATTTCAAATGATTTATTGCACACTCACATCTCACGAGCACAGAACAGAATGAACTTTTTCCTAGAGACTCTCCTCTTAAGTTTCATGGCTTACATCACACACAACAGGACATTTGCATCACACTGCATTCAACCCCCTACATCCTTGACTCCTTCCCACTCTCTCACCAGGAGCCTCCTGCTCTTTTATCTCCCATGCTTATTCACTGTCTCTTGTCTGAGATGCTAGAAATCTGACTCTCCCAAGGTGCTACAATAAAAATAATTAAGACTTAAAATGAATGTAAAATTAATTCAATTTCTTAATTTGATGAAGATTCTCAACTGGATTCAAGTATTTTTTACTTCTAAAACGTTTCACCATTCATATATGTGTATTTTTTTTTCACATTGCAATGTTGTTTGAACCTTCTATGACTCAGTGGTGGCATCAGCCATCACTTTTGGAGTGGTCTGCTGGGGCAGAGCACCACAGCAGCCGATAGGAAGAGACTGAACAAACTGATCAAGAAAGCTATCTCTGTCCTGGGGCAGTGCCTTGACCCAGTGGAGGAGATAGGAGAGAGAAGGATGGTGGCTAAGCTGTCATCTCTGTTGGAGTCCGAGTCCCACCCTATGCAGGACTTACTGAACGCACTGAGGAGCTCATTTAGCAGTAGACTACATCATCCTAGGTGCGCGACCAAGAGGTTTCGTAGGTTCTTCCTACCTACGGCTGTCAGACTTTATAACCTAAGCAGGGCTGCTCGCAGAGATTGCAAAAAAAAACGTTACAACCTTATAGTATTGAATGCTTATGTCTCAGGGATAGGTGAATGGATGTGGTGGGGTGAAGATATGTGTGTGTCTTAAATGATGTTCTTTTACTTATATGGATGCCGAGAGAAACGCAATTTCATCTTGCCTGCACTACAGTTGTATGTACAGCAATATGACAATAAAGGTTGATTTGATTTGATTTGATTTGAAAAAACGCAACAAGCTTACACAAAATGGTCCCCTCCAGTATACAACTGGGACAACATCAATCGCCACGGAGGGTGACAATATGTATGGGTACATATTCATACTATGTGGGGTAACTAAATAGACGGTTATGCTGTTTATTCCATCTAGCTACAATGCTCCGCACTGTGTATATATATTTATGTGTACATATGTATATTCACTCCTCTCTAAATTATTGCTCTGAGTGTTGCTGTCCCTGTGCTGTTGCAATCCTGGAATTTCCCCATTGTGGGACTAATAAAGGCTAATCTTATCTTGTTAGCTCCGCCAAAGGGGGAGGTTATGTGATCATCGGCGTTGGTTTGTCTGTTTGTCTGTTTGTCTGTTTGTTTGTTTGTTAGCAAGATAACTCAAAAAGTTATGGATGGATTTTCATGAAATTTTCACAGATTGTCAGAAATGGGATATCCTACAGATGATTAGATTTTGGTGGTGATCCGGATCACCGTCCACAAGAAAACCACCATTACGCAAAATGCCATTTTCGTGAATAACTACTAAACCACTAATCCTACCATTGTCAATCCAATTGTTGTGAATCCAATTGCTAGTCATATGTTTCCATGGTCAAGGAATCTGAAGACGTACACACAAACACTGTATGGGGGGAACTGTGGCTCTAAACCGCCATTACGGAAAATGCCATTTTCGTCAATAACTACTGAACCACTAATCCTATCATTGTGAATACAATTGCTTATCATATGTTTTCATGGTCAAGGAATCTGAAAACGTACACACAAACACTGTATGGGGGAACTGTGGTGCTAAACCGCCATTACAGAAAATGCCATTTTCGTCAGTAGCTACTGAACCACTACTGAACCACATTGGGCGCATGCGCACGCAGCGACCGGCAGCTGGTGAAATAGTGCGTGTGCGTGTGTGTGTTTTTATGTACTTCTATATGTTTTTATAAAATCCTCTGTGTCGTTTCTGCCTTGGAGTGTTTGTGGAATATATGGCAAAGAGTTCCACCCTATGCAGGACATACTGGATGCACTGAGGAGCTCATTTAGCAGCAGACTACATCATCCCAGGTGCACAACCGAGAGGTTTCGTAGGTCCTTCCTACCAACGGCTGTCAGACTGTACAACCTAAGCAGGGCTGCTCGCAGAGATAGCAAAAAGACGTAACAAACTAATAGTTTTTTTGAATGCAAAAGATGCAATAGACTTACACAATGGTCCTCTCCGGCATACAACTAGGAACATACCGGTCGCTATGGAGGGTGAGAATATGTATGGGCACATAATCATACCATGTAGGATAACTAAATAGACGGTTATGCTGTTTCATCCCACCTAACAACAATGCTCTGCACTGTGTGTGTTTATATATTTACATATTTATTCCATCTAGCTACAATGCTCAGCACTGGGTGTGTTTATATTTATATTTATATATTCAATTCAATTCAATTCAATTCAATTCAACTTTATTTATATAGCGCCATTTCACAACAACAGTCATCTCATAGCACTATCAACTGTAGGGAGGACCCCCACAGTTGCAGAAAGACCCCAGCAATCAGGCGATCCCCTGTGAGCAAGCACTTGGCGACGGTGGAGAGGAAAAACTCCCTTTTAACAGGAAGAAACCTCCAGCAGAACCAGGCTCAGGGAGGGGCAAATATATATATCTATATATTTATTCCATCTAGCTACAATGCTCCGCACTGTGTTTTTATATATCTACATATTATTCCATCTAGCTACATTGCTCCGCACTGTGTGTGTTTATATACTTGCATATTTATTCCACCTAGCTGCAATGCTCCGTACTGTGGGTGTTTATATATTTACATATTTATTCCATCTAGCTACAATGCTCTGCACTGTGTGTTCATATATTCATATATTTATTCCATCCAGCTACAATGCTCTGCACTGTGTGTCTGTGTGTGTGTGTGTATATATATATTTTATAGTAATATGTACATATGTATATTAGCTGCTCTTGCTTGCTTGTTTTTTTTTTTTTTTTTTTTCTTGCCTTCTGATTGTTGCTCTGAGTGTTGCTATCCCTGTGCTGTTGCAATCCTGGAATTTCCCCGTTGTGGGACTAATAAAGGCTTATCTTATCTTATCTTAAAGAGCTCCCTGGTATTTACAACATGGATTTCCTCCCCTTTCTCGCACTGCTGCTATCTGTACTCTGGCTCTTTGTCTCTGAAGTAAACGCGTTCGGCTCCATGGCGGGCAGAATGGCGGGCAGAATACATTATTCCAGGGACATGCTGCTGCACTTAAACACGGCTGATGCAGCGGCTGTGATTGAGCCTAAGCCGCAACTGCCAGACTTTATTTTGAGAGACGAACATGGCAGTGAAAAGAGAGACGGGAGAGGTGGCAGAAGGAAGCGCGGAAGGTGTGAAAGGTGTGAAATTGCGCCTTAGGAGACGGCAGTTTGGTAACATTCCTCTTCCTTCAATAATTTTTGGGAACGTACAGTCTGTGAGAAACAAGGTGGATGAAATTCAAGGGAATGTATGCTACCAGAAGGACTTTAAGAACTGCTTCGTCATGGCCTTCACCGAATCTTGGCTTACTGCGCATGACTGAGACGCAGACCTGTGGATTGATGGCTTTGGAGCCCCGCTGCGCTCGGATCGGCAGGAAGAGGTAACGGGGAAACATCGGTGGGGCAGAGTATGTTTATATATTAATAAGCAGTACTGCACATCTGTCACGGTCAGAGAGCGCATCTGTACACCCGATGTGTAGCTGCTGTCTGTGTCACTAGGCCCCTTTTATCTGCCTCGCGAGTTCCCCCAACTTTTCATCACAACCATGTACATTCATCCGAGGGCAGACGCTGACTCCGCCTCCAGCACCATCTTTGATGTGATCCAGCAGCTGCAATCAATTTCTCCAGAGGCACCAAACTTCATTCTTGGGGATTTTAACCATGTTTCTTTAAAGAAGACACTTAAAAAATTTTATCAGTATGTCTCCTGCCCAACCAGGCAAAAAAAGACATTGGACCTGTGCTATGGATCCATAGAGAGGGCCTATAAATCACCCCCCCCTTCCTCCTTTAGGATCCTCAGATCAAAACTGTGTACATTTGCTGCCCACATATAGAACTGCTCTCAGAAGAGGCAAGGTGGAGACCAGAGACATAGATGTGTGGACAGAAGATTCAGAGCACAGCCTCCAGGAATGCTTTGACTGTACAGACTGGGAGATGTTCAAACTGGCCTGCGGGGATGATTTGGACTCTCTGGTTGACCTCACATGCTCATACATGTCTTTCTGTAAAAATAAGATTGTTCCACGTAAACGTGTCAAAATATATCCCAACAACAAACCATGGGTTACAAAATCAGTTAAATCCTGCTTAAAGAGGAAAGCACTTGCCTTTAAACAGGGGTCTGTTTCTGGGCTACAGGTTGCCACAAAGGAGCTGAAGGCCGAAATTTTAAGAGTGAAACAGAATTATAAATCAGAGTTGGAAAGCAAGATGGCAACAAAGAAACTTGGTTCAGCCTGGGCCAGTATGAAAACTATTGCAGGCCTTCAGAGCACAGAGCACAGTAATTGTGTGTTTTTAGATGGTTTTAATTCAGACACAGAGCTGGCTAATGTTCTTAACTGTTTTTATGGTCGTTTTGACTCTTTTGATTTCAGCACAGAAATCCAAGAATTGAAACAGAAACTCAAAGACAATCAGCACTTTAATATTGAGGTGCAGGATGTTAAAAGGGAGTTCTGCGTTGTAAAAGTGAAGAAAAGTCAGGGCCCTGATAATATATGTGGGTGCTTGGTAAAGTCCTGTGCACATGAACTGAGTCCTATATTTCATTACATTTTCAATAAATCCTTACAGACACAACATGTGCCTAAGATCTGGAAAGAAGCCGTGGTTGTTCCCGTTCCAAAATCCAGCTGTCCTAAAATGGTAAACGACTTTAGACCAGTTGCTTTGACTTCAATTTTAATGAAAATTTTTGAAAAACTGGTCAGATGTGAGGTCCTAAGGCAGACTGAACATGCATTGGATCCTCTGTAGTTTGCCTATAGGCCTCACAGAGGAGTGGAGGATGCCACTGTCACTCTGTTTAACATGCTTTTTAAACATCTGGATTTTAATGGGACACATGCCAGGCTTTTATTTGTGGACTTTTCTTCCGCCTTTAATACAATCCAACCTCATATCTTAGTTGAAAGGCTCCTGCAACAATTTGACTTGAGCAATAATCTGGTGGGTTGGATTCTGGATTTCTTAACCAACAGGACGCAGAGAGTAAGGGTCAATGGTACATTGTCTGACCTAAAGTGCTCTTCTACTGACTCTCCTCAGGGGTGTGTGTTGTCACCACTACTCTTCATCCTGTACACAAACATGTGTCGGAGCAGACATGACAACAGACATATTATAAAGTATGCTGATGACTCAGTTATTGTCAGTCTCCTCCAGGATGGTGAGAGTGGCCACGGCCCAGTAGTTGATGATTTTGTTCACTGGTGTGAGGATTCCTACCTGCAGCTGAATACGACAAAAACTAAAGACATGATTATTGACTTTAGGAGGAAAAATACCACGCACAAAGTCACCGTACTAAAAGGCCAGACCACCGAATGTGTACAATCGTACAAATATCTTGGGACGATTATTGACAGTAATTTAAACTTTGAAGAGAACTGTGAAAGGGTGTGCAAAAAGGGTCAGCAACATTTGCACTGCTTGAGAAAACTTGCACGCTTACAAATTGACCGAACCATAATGACAATGTTTTATCGGGCTTTTATTGAATCTGTTTTATCCTTTTCTTTAGTGTCATGGTTTGGTCAGATAAAACTGAAACAGAGGAAATCCTTGGATCAGGTAGTTAGATGGTCCAGTCGTTTGCTTGGTGAGTCACAGCTGAGCCTGACATCCCTGTACACCAAACAAGTACAGAGGATGGCTACCTCCATTTTAAATGATGACTCCCACCCTTTGCACTGTAACTTTCAGCTTCTTCCCTCAAGACGGAGGTTTGCTGTCCCAAAAAGTAGAACCCAGCGCTACAAAAACAGCTTTGTCCTTTCTGTTGTCAAAGAGTTGAACAAGCTGTAAAAATATATTGTACATAATTTAGGTACCTATTTATTAACTTCATTTTATATTTACTTACTTTTGTAGGATGTCACTTGGGTTCTAAATATTTTATTGGGTTTTAGACCTTTGAGTTGTTTAACCTCTTTGACTAGTTTTTAACCTTTAATATGACCCTTCTCTCTTACCTCTGGTTTCTCTCTCATCTCTTTGTCTTTTTATACCCTGATTGATGGAGCCTTGAGTATTTTTATCATGTTTATAGTCAGCTTCATGTGTGCCTGTGTTTGTGTCTATGTTGAATGTAATTAGTGGCTTGTAAATATGGATGTCACCAGACTGCAAAACAAATCTACCTACGGGTACAAATAAAGTAACCTGAACCTGAACCTGAACCACTAATCCTATCATTGTCAATCCAATTGCTTGTCATATGTTTTCATGGTCAAGGAATCTGAAAACGTACACACAAACACTGTATGGGGGGAACTGTGGCCGCCATTACGGAAAAGACCATTTTCATGAATAACTACTGAACCACTGCTTGTCATATGTTTTCATGGTCAAGGAATCTGAAGACTGTATGGGGGGAACTGTGGCGCTTGGCGGAGGTCTGCGCTTTCCGAGTGCTTTTCTTACCTCCGCCAAAGGGGGAGGTTATGTGATCATCGGCGTTGGTTTGTCTGTTTGTCTGTTTGTTTGTCTGTTTGTTTGTTTGTCTGTTTGTCTGTTTTTTAGCAAGATAACTCAAAAAGTTATGGATGGATTTTCATGAAATTCAATTCAAATTTCATGACAGATGATTAGATTTTGGTGGTGATCCGGATCACCGTCCACAAGAAAACCGCCATTACGGAAAATGCCATTTTCGTGATAACTACTGAACCACTGCTTGTCATATGTTTTCATGGTCAAGGAATCTGATTATTTATTTTATCTTTACATTATTATTTTGCAAACTTAAATAGTGCTTATTTTGTTTGTTTTTCAAATTTTATGCTGCTTGGTATCACCATAGAATTTGGATGAGTGGTGCAGCACTTCCGCCGCCTTCGACGTTGCACAGCTCACTCTGCACAAGAGCGAGTGCTTGGCCGCGCTGTGAGTCTTCGGCTCTGACATCTGATAGGCTGCCACAATCACGTGGCACAGCAGATCAGCTTTAAAATATGCTTGGGCTGGTTTTTCACTGGTTTTCACATATAAATTTAATGCCTAAAACTCTCAGAAGTGAAAACAAATTGCATGTTTTGCATTAACATAGTGAAGTGCTGTGTGAAGTGCCTTCCTGCTTCAAACTCTCCATCATCATTCCAGTTCCCAAGAAACCCTCTGTTACAGGATTAAATACTACAGACCTGTTGCCTTGACCTCTGTGGTCATGAAATCCTTGGAGAGATTGGTGCTGAACCACCTGAAGGTCGTCACAGGCCACCTGAAGGACCCACTGCAGTTTGTCTACCGGTAAAACAGGTCAGTGGATGATGCAGTGAATATAGGACTACACTACATCCTGCAACACCTCGACTCCCCAGGGACGTATGCCAGGATCCTGTTTGTTGACTTCAGCTCGGCGTTCAACACCACCATCCCAAGCATTCTTCATCAGAAACTCCTCCAGCTCAAGGTGCCCCCCTCCACCTGCCAGTGGATCTCCAGCTTTCTGACTGACAGGTGGCAACAGGTGAAGCTAGGGAGAATAACATCCAGCTCCCGAAAAATTAGTACTGGCACCCCCCAAGGGTGTGTCCTTTCCCCACTGCTCTTCTCCCTCTACTCCAACGACTGCAACTCAGAGGATCCTTCGGTGAAGCTCCTGAAGTTTGCGGACGACACCACAGTCATCGGTTTGATCTGGGATGGTGATGAGTCTGCATACAGGCAGGGGGTGGAGCAGCTGATCCTCTGGTGCGGCCAGAACCATCTTGAACTTAACCCAGCCAAAACGGTGGAGATGACTGTGAATTTCAGGCACCACCCTCCTTCATTCCCCCCACTCACCATCCTCAATAGCACAGTGTCCACTGTGGACTCCTTCAAGTTTCTGGGTACCACAATCTCCCGGAACCTGAAGTGGTCCTCCCATATAGACACTGTCCGGAAAAAGGCCCAGCAGAGGTGGTTTTTTTCTGCGTCAGCTCAATAAGTTTGATTTGCCTCAGGAGCTGCTGGTTGTCTTCTACACCGCCATCATCCAATCTGTCCTCTGCTTTTCCATCACTGTCTGGTTTGGATCTGCCACTAAACAGGACAAGACCAGACTGCAGCGGATCATTAAGTTTGCGGAGAGGATCATTGGTACCGACCTACCCTCCATTGAGAACTTATATTGGTCCATAACCAGGAAACGGGCGGGAAACATGTCTGCTGACCCGTCACACCCCGGCCACAAACTGTTTGAACTTCTATCTTCTGGTCGGCGTTACAGATCACTGAAGGTCAAAACCACCCGTAAAAGGAACAGTTTCTTTTCTCAAGCCATCACTCTGATGAACTCCTAACATTCACCTAGTCCTACCTGTTGCTGTACTCATGACTTTTCATCCATTCTTACATTGCACATAACTCTCACACTGCATTTTACTTCATTCACATTATATCACTAAATCTGACTTCACATTGAAATACTGTATGACTGTATATTTTTTCATATATTTCTGCAAAGTGTGGATAATCTGAGTAAATAACTGCATATATTCCTGTATATATTTGCATCCTTTTATAGAAACATGGACAGACTGTAATTTACTGTACATACTCTGTTGTCATTGAATCCTTATTTAAATCTTATTTAAATCTTACACCTGAACAACGAGAGCAAGTTTTAGCCAAAGTCAAATTCCTTGTATGTGTTGTGCATACTTGGCCAATAAAAGCTGATTCTGATTCTGATTCTGATTCTGATATCGCAATATTTTAAAAAGTATCGAACAGCTGATATTGAAGTTTCGATACTTGAGTGTCGATATGCTCGTCCCTATCAGGTTCAGGTTCAGGTTACTTTATTTGTACCCGTAGGTAGATTTGTTTTGCAGTCTGGTGACATCCATATTTACAAGCCACATTTACAATCAACATAAACACAAATACAGGCACTCATGAAGCTGACTATAAACATGATAAAAATACTTAAAAATACTTAAGGCTCCATCAATCAGGGTATAAAGACAAAGAGATGATGAGAGAATGGAGTTAATAAATAGGTACCTAAATTATGTGCAATATATTGTTACAACTTGTTCAACTCTTTGACAGCAGCAGGAACAAAGCTGTTTTTGTAGCACTGGGTTTTGCTTTTTGGGACAGCAAACCTCCGTCTTGAGGGAAGAAGCTGAAAGTTACAGTGCAAAGGGTGGGAGTCATCATTTAAAATGGAGGTAGCAATCCTCTGTACCTGTCTGGTGTACAGGGATGTCAGGCTCAGCTGTGACTCACCAAGCAAACGACTGGACCATCTAACTACCTGATCCAAGGATTTCCTCTGTTTCAGTTTTATCTGACCAAACCATGACACTAAAGAAAAGGATAAAACAGATTCAATAAAAGCCCGATAAAACATTGTCATTATGGTTCGGTCAATTTGGAAGCGTGCAAGTTTCCTCAAGCAATGCAAATGTTGCTGACCCTTTTTGCACACCCTTTCCCAGTTCTCTTCAAAGTTTAAATTACTGTCAATAATCGTCCCAAGATAGTTGTACGATTGTACACATTCGGTGGTCTGTGTAGTGGAGCTGAAATAACGATGCGGTTTTGTATTAAAAACAGGGTTTTTAATGAATAGCTCCGCTATCAAATCTCATCAGGTGTAGAGCTTGGCAGAAGGCAAGAGAGAGAACTCTGCTTCGCTCGCTGGTTAAATACAAGCATGCATAGCACCACTCATTGAAACAGCTGACGTCAGAGCCACTCATTGAAAAAGGTAACATCTCCCCGTTATCTTAATCCCCATTGTCCTGCCATCCCCTCTCCCTGTCTTGGGAGGTGATGGGAACTCCCCCTCTCGCTTTAGGGGGGTAAAGGTGTCGAGTCCATCTCCACTGCCGCGTCTTGGGAGGTCCATTGTCTTTACTCCGGCGCGGGGGATGCTCTGTCCTTACTAGGTGTGAAGCTCTTTACATATGCTGTCACAAAACATTTCCACTTGTTCTAACATATGTAGATATGGGATATAAGAGTCATATATACCACAGGCCCCCCAAACACTAGGAAAGGACATAGAAAGAATTACAGTCTAAGATAACGACTATGAAATACTACGTGTTACAACTGTTGCTACCGGAGAAATTTTCTAGCAGCTATGCTCCTAAGAAAGTTCAGTGGTAAACATAACAGCATAGTGAAATCATAAGTAGCCTTAAACTGTTGTAGCACAATTAGTGGATAATTGCGGGGTGATTGGTATCAGTCCTTGTGCTGTCTGGGCTTAATCCTTCTCCCAAAATTGCTGTAGGTTGGCTTAGGTGTCCCGCTGGGACCTTCTCGTGGTGAATCTGCATTGTGGGAAGGAAAGAGATTATTTGTTCCCTGCCTGGGGGCTGAGACTTTTCCTCTGGGGGGTCTACCACGCCGAGGCGCTCGTGCCACCTGTGTAGGCTCGTCTCTCAGCAAGAAGGCAGGTTTGAGTCTGTCAACACTGACCACTTCCTTTCTGTCCCCATAATCAAGCACAAAGTGTTTGTCACCATTTTCCAGCACTCTGAACGGGCCATCATAAACTGGGCGTAACGTTGGTTTAATAGCTTCATGCTTAACAAAAACGAACTCAGCGCTTTTCAAAGTTTGAGGAAGAAAAACTCGTGGAAAAGAGTGATGAGCTGGACCGTGGAGGGAAACCGGTCCACTGCTGCCTAAAAACCTTGGGACGGGAAAGTGTCCTGGTTCTGGGTTCTCTGGTAAAAATTCTCCTGGGAGTCTGATAGGCTGGGCAAAAACTAACTCTGCAGGAGAAGCGTCTAAATCCTCTTTAGGTGCTGCACGCAACCCCAATAAAACCCAGGGAAGTTTATTAACCCAATTTGTGTCCGTTAGTGAGGCCCTGAGGGCAGCATTTAAGGACCTGTGAAAACGCTCGCATAACCCATTGGCCTGAGGGTGATAAGCGGTGGTGCGATGAATTGTTGTCCCTAAACTGTTAGACATGGCCGACCAGAGCTCTGAGATAAACTGAGGCCCTCTGTCTGACGTGATGTCTGATGGAACACCGAAACGTGCCACCCAGTTTGCTAGAAAAACGCGAGCGACTTCCTCCGCTGTGGTTGACGCTAAAGGGACTGCCTCTGGCCAATGCGTGGTGCGGTCTATCATAGTTAGCAGGTGTGTGAAACCTTGGGAGGAAGGTAGCGGCCCCACGAGGTCGAC
Organism: Pholidichthys leucotaenia; assembly: GCA_020510985.1. Classification (NCBI taxonomy): domain Eukaryota; kingdom Metazoa; phylum Chordata; class Actinopteri; order Cichliformes; family Pholidichthyidae; genus Pholidichthys; species Pholidichthys leucotaenia. Next base: position 193,789,650 of record CM035838.1, read on the forward strand.
GTGAATGTGGTCGAATCTTCTAGCAGGAATTGGAAAAGGCTCCAGAGGGGCCTTTGTGTGTCTGTGTATTTTGGCGCGTTGACAAGGAATGCAAGTTTTTGCCCATTCTCTTACGTTTTTGCGCAGGCCTGACCACACAAACTTTTCAGCAACCATTTTGACTGAGGCGCGCACACCTGGGTGCGCGAGGGAGTGAATTGCGTCGAAAATACAGCGGCGCCAAGCAGTTGGTACTAACGGGCGAGGTCGGCCGGTTGAAACGTCGCATATTAGGGGAGGCACGCCGTCGCGCAAGTTTTTTTTTTTCTCCAGCCTTAACCCTGTTGGTCCAGACAGGAGCGCGCGCACGTCTGCATCACTGCTTTGTTCTTCCGCCATGGCTGCATAATCTATCCCATCCTGGATAGGTGCTGCGTATGTGTGTGCGTTAGTGAAGAGTTCCGCTGCTGAGGCGGTGTAATCTGTCTCCTCGTGCTCTGGCGGTGTCACAGCGCGAGAGAGACAGTCAGCTACTACGTTAAGTTTGCCTGCTACGTGTCGAATGTCTGTGGTGAACTCTGAAATCGCGGCTAGCTGTCTTTGTTGTCTGCCTGACCATGGTTCTGAAATTTTAGCCATAGCAAAAGTGAGCGGCTTATGGTCCACAAAGACCGTGAAACTCCGCCCTTCTAACCAAAACTGGAAGTGGCGGATGGACAAATGAAGCGCCAGCAGCTCTCTGTCAAAAGTGCTGTATTTGCGTTCAGTTGGGTTTAGCGATTTGCTAAAGAATGCTAAAGGTTGCCAGACCCCACTGACAAGTTGTTCTACAACTGCCCCTATAGCCAGGTCTGAGGCATCTGTGGTTAGAGCAATGCGGGCTGAGGAATCTGGGTGGACTAACATTGTGGCGTTAGCTAGGGCGCTTTTTACTTCCGCGAAAGCGCGTTCGCGCTCCGGGGTCCATTCGACCGCGTTGGAAGCTTTCTTTTTTCTGAGCGCGTCATATAGGGGTTGCATGAGCTGAGCTGCGTGGGGGAGGAAACGGTTGTAAAAATTAACCATCCCCAAAAATTCTTGTAGCGACTTAACCGTTTGAGGCCGTGGAAAACTTTCTATCGCACGAACTTTGTCTGGAAGCGGAATTGCCCCTGCCGGGGAGACCTTATGTCCCAAAAAATCAATTTGTGATACGCCGAATTTGCATTTGGCTGGATTGATTATAAGTCCGTGCTCTTCCAGCCTCTGAAAAACGGTAGTGAGGTGCTGTTCGTGTTCTTCCTCGGATGAATTGGCTACCAGCATGTCATCGAGGTAGACAAAAACAAAGGGTAGGTCGCGTAGGACTGCGTCCATCATCCATTGAAAAGTTTGAGCCGCGCCTTTGAGGCCGAATGGCATTCTTAGGAATTCAAAAAGGCCAAAAGGGGTTATAACCACTGTTTTAGGAATATCTTCAGCTCGGACTGGGACTTGGTGATAACCGCGGACTAAGTCTATTTTTGAAAAAATGCGCGCACCTGCTAAATGTAATGAAAAATCCTGAATGTGAGGAATTGGGTAGCGGTCATGCGCTGTAGCATTGTTTAGCCTGCGGTAATCTCCGCACGGTCTCCAAGAACCGTCGGATTTCGGGACCATGTGAAGTGGTGAAGCCCAAGGGCTCTTTGAACGTCGGCAAATGCCTAATTTTTCAAGAGCTGCAAATTTGTCCCTTGCTATGTTGAGCTTGGCCGCGTCTAAGCGGCGAGCTTTGGCAAAAACGGGAGGTCCCGTTGTTGGGATGAAGTGTTTAACCCCATGTTTGGCTACAGTGGCTGAGAATTTGGGGGTTGTGAGTGCTGGAAATTGGGTGAGGAGTTGCTCAAACTTACCTCCCGCCGTGGTGACGTTGGCCTGCACAGGTGGTGGAGAAACTCGAGCTGAGCATGGAATAGAAGCAAAAGATAGTGCATTAACTAGGCGTCTATTTGCAAGATCCACTAATAACCCGTGTGCACATAGAAAATCTGCGCCTAACAAATTAAAGCTCACCGCTGCTACGACAAATGTCCATTTGTAGCTGCGGCCGTGGATGAGGAGGTGCAGGCTCTTTTCCCCGAACGTGTCGATGTCAGAGCCGTTGGCTGCCACTGCTCCGTTGCCCCGGGTGTCCATGGCTCAATCTGCGTGGGAGGGCATGATGAAACTCAGCTGAGCTCCCGTGTCGATGAGGAACTGCTTGCCTGTGTATCCATCCGTCACGTATAACAGCTGATTCTTTACGCCGAGGACCGCTGCTGTTAATGGCCCTCGGCTTTGGCGTTTCCCGACCTCGTACTTGCAAGGAGGAACACATTTGCGGGCTCTCTCTGCGAAGCGGTAATGATAAAAGCAGACATCGTTCTGCTTGTTGTGCTTGGGCCGCGCCGCTGTCACCGTGGGTTGCGTCTCTCCAAGGCTCGGGGTGTCAGTTCTCAGATCTGCGGATGCCGCTGTGGGTGCCCGCTCTCTGCAGGCGTCGACGAGCGGGTAAGCCTCGTTGGCCAGTGTGCGGAAGTCTTGATGATTCTTGCACTTCATACTCGCTAGTGTCTCTCTCAAATGCGGTGGTAGAGTGCTGAGGAAAATGTACTGGAAAAGGAAATTATCATTGTCCTCCTCCTTGAGCTGTAGCAAATCCTCCATGAGGGTCCTTGGATTGCCCCCTCTGTGGCCGTAGACTGCCAGGATCCTTTCGGCTCTTTCCTCCGCTGATGGGACATAATTCGCCACGATGGTAGCCTTGAGTGTCTCATATTTGTCCCGGGTTGGTGGTTGCTGGACCAAGCTCCGCACACACTTCGAAGTTGCGGAGTCGAGCTTGGAGATGATGTGATAAAATTTGGTATCATCTGCTGTGATACCCGCCAGTATAAACTGGGCTTCGGCTTGCTGGAACCAAGATGCAGGGTCTTCTCTCCAGACGTCTGGCAGCTTAACAGCGACGGCGTTCGTGCACACCATCATTGTCGTGTTCGCCGGGTGAGAGTGTGTTTCTACAGCTCTCGCGGCGGTGCTGGAGCTCGGATGAGCTCTCTCAATGCCCTCTGCCGTGGGGAACAGCTGTCCGCTCGTTCCCTCGTCTGCGTCGTCGCTGGCGTATGCCAGAGCCACCATGGATGAGCAGCTTGAAGAACGCCTCCGGTCCATATTCTCGCGTCAGGGTCACCAGTGTAGTGGAGCTGAAATAACGAGGCGGTTTTGTATTAAAAACAGGGTTTTTAATGAATAGCTCCGCTATCAAATCTCATCAGGTGTAGAGCTTGGCAGAAGGCAAGAGAGAGAACTCTGCTTCGCTCGCTGGTTAAATACAAGCATGCATAGCACCACTCATTGAAACAGCTGACGTCAGAGCCACTCATTGAAAAAGGTAACATCTCCCCGTTATCTTAATCCCCATTGTCCTGCCATCCCCTCTCCCTGTCTTGGGAGGTGATGGGAACTCCCCCTCTCGCTTTAGGGGGGTAAAGGTGTCGAGTCCGTCTCCACTGCCGCGTCTTGGGAGGTCCATTGTCTTTACTCCGGCGCGGGGGATGCTCTGTCCTTACTAGGTGTGAAGCTCTTTACATATGCTGTCACAAAACATTTCCACTTGTTCTAACATATGTAGATATGGGATATAAGAGTCATATATACCACAGTCTGACCTTTTAGTAAGGTAACTTTGTGCCTGGGAGTTTTCCTCCTAAAGTCTATAATCATATCTTTAGTTTTTGTCGTATTCAGCTGCAGGTAGGAATCCTCACACCAGTGAACAAAATCATCAACTACTGGGCCGTGGCCACTCTCACCATCCTGGAGGAGACTGACAATAACTGAATCATCATCATACTTTATAATGTGTCTGTTGCCATGTCTGCTCTGACACATGTTTGTGTACAGGATGAAGAGTAGTGGTGACAACACACACCCCTGAGGAGAGCCAGTAGAAGAGCACTTTAGGTTAGTCAATGTACCATTGACCCTTACTCTCTGCGTCCTGTTGGTTAAGAAATACAGAATCCACCCCACCAGATTATTGCTCAAATCAAATTGTTGCAGGAGCCTTTCAACTAAAATATGAGGTTGGATTGTATTAAAGGCGGAGGAAAAGTCCACAAATAAAAGCCAGGCGTGTGTCCCATTAAAATCCAGATGTTTAAAAAGCATGTTAAACAGAGTGACAGTGGTGTAAATTATGGTGGATACGGTGTAAATTATCCACATCATTATAAGTTAATAATGTATTATTATATTTGAGAAGTATCATACCTTTCCTATGCCATGTTTCATGTTTATATGTGCATTCCATGTAGGATAAGTTCATACATTCCTTTATATTATTCTTTCATATTATATTTCGTATATATTTGTGACATGTTTCTGTGAGCAATCATTGGCCTTCAGAGGATGTGTGCAAGCACTAAGACTCATGGTCAGTATAAGCATCTACATTGATTAGATTAGATTTATAAGCACCCTGGCTCCAGGATGTCTGAGACATTTCTTCATTTGTTCATCACCCAGGATAAGCTCTCATCTCATACTGACCTGCTAGGATACCAGGATAGTGATAGGCATTTGAACTGTCTCTGAGGTGTCTTTCTCTCCCCCTTTCTTCTCCTCCCCCTCCTTTCTGTCTACCCATAAATACCAAACCTAAAGGATGTATTTTTTAGAGATTCTTGTGTGTGCAGAAGACCATGCTTTGTAATCTCTCCCTCAAGTGGCCATTGAGGAAATAAATGTACATAAATCAAACTTTCTGCCTAATTTTTTGACTTTGAATAATTTAAGCTCAAAATTATTCTAACACTGCCTTTAACATCAGTGACAGCTTGAAGTCTTTTGTGGTTGTTGTGGATGAGGCTCTTTATTTTCTCAGATGGTAAAGCTGCCCATTCTTCTTGTCAAAAAGCCTCCAGCTCCTGTAAATTCTTGGGCTGTCTTTCATGAACTGCACACTTGAGATCTCCCCAAAGTGGCTCAATGATACTGAGGTCAGGAGACTGAGATGGTCACTCCAGAACCTTCATTGTTTGTGCTGTAGCCAATGACAACTTGCCTTGGTCTTGTGTTTTGGATCGTCATATTGGAATGTCCAAGTGCGTCCCATGTGCAGCTTCCTGGCTGATGAGTGCAAATTTTCTTCAGTACGTTCTGATAACATGCTGCGTGCATCTTGATATCTATTTTGACCAAGTTCCCTGTACCTTTGTAACTCACACATCTCCAAAACATCAGTGGTCCACCTCCGTGTTTCACAGTAGGAATAGTGGACTTTTCATCAGAGGACTTGTTGACTCCTCTCCAAATGTAGCGTTTATGGTTGTGGCCAGAAAGTTCAATTTTGGTCTCATCACTCTAAATAACTTTGTTCCAGAAGTTTTGAGGCTTGTCTCTGTGCTGTTTGGCGTATTGTAAGTGGGCTGCATTGTGGCATTGGCGTAGTAATGGTTTCCTTCTGGCGACTCGACCATGCAGCCAGTTTTTTTCTTGAAGAGCCTCTTTATTGTGCATCTTGAAACAGCCACACCACTTTTTTCAGAGTCCTGTATGTCAGCTGAAGTTATTTGAGGGTTTTCCTTTGCATCCCAAACAATTTTCCTGGCAGTTGTGGCTGGAATTTTTGTTGGTCTACCTGACCGTGGCTTGGTTTCAACAGAATCCCCCATTTTCCACTTCTTAGAGTTTGAACACTGCCGATTGGCATTCTCAATTCCTTGGATATCTTTTTATATCCTTTTCCTCATTTATAAAGTTCAACTATCTACTTCCACAGGTCCTTTGATAATTCTTTTGCTTTCCCCGTGGCTCGGAATCCAGCAACCTCAGTGCAGCACTGGATGAAACATTCAGGGGTCCGTCAGGAGCCCAAAAACTGACTTTTTATACACACACACTAACTGCAAGTAAACAGATCACAGGTGAGGATGCTTACCTTTAGTAGCCATTTAAACCTGTGTGTGTCAACTTGTGTGTGTGTTATCAGGCCAAAATTTCCAGGGTATGCAAACTTTTGATCAGGGTCATTTGGGTAGTTTCTGTTCGCAATATGATTTAAAAAGAGCAAACACAATTGTTTGATAATAAACGGCTTCACCCAACCACTAACTAGGAGGGAAATAAAAGTTTTTGTATTATCATTCATATTCTCTGAAAAATGGCCAAAAAAATCACAAATTCCACTAGGGCATGTAAACTTATGAGCCCAACTGTAATATTGATGGACAACAATGTTTCCATGTAGAAACCAATGCATTTCTGCAAAATCCTGATGCCAGAAATGTTGATGAACGTCCCATATTACTAAACCATGGGTAAGTTCATTTTAATGCATTTTAAAATATATGAAAAGACGAAGCAAAGCAGTATCTCTATCTACCCACGCTGTGAAAAAAGGATATACAATGCTGTGAAAAAGTATTTGCCGCTTCCTGATTTCTGATGTTTCTGCATATCTGTCACACTTCAATGTTTCAGATCATCAAACAAATTTAAATATCAGACAACAATAACCTGAATAAAAACAAAATACAGTTTTCAAAAGATAATTTATTAAAGGAAAAAAAAAAAACGACCCAAGCCTACCTGGCCCTATAAAAAAAAAAAGTAATTGCCCCTCTTGTTACATCATGAATTAACTGTGATTAACCACATTTTTTGGAAAGCTGAGTTTAATTTCAGTAGCTACACACAAGCCTGATTACTGCCAGACTTGTTGAATCAAGAAATCACTTAAATAGAACCTGTCTGACAACCTGAAGTTGACATGGTCTGCGCCGCTCATTATTCCCAGTTGCGTGTACACCTGGTCTTTCATCACACCTGGCCTATTTCTACCGCGCTGCCTGAGCCTGCAATGCAGAGATGTCTCACTGCGCTCCAGACGAGCTTCATTGCCAAACTCTGCAGTCTGTCGTGGTCTCAGCCCAAGCCTGCTTCCACCGTCGCCAGAGAATTCCTTCAGCTGCTCACGTAAGCTCCAACTTTCTACTCACCTTGTCTTCCAGTCCCCTGTGCACAGGCGGAGTCCGTGGCAGCGGAATCTTCCTCTGTTCCTCCTTGGCGGCAGATTCCTTCCTCTCTTCCACTATGCCAACACTCCCTAGACACTCACCCGCAGGAGCTGCACTCTCTACAGAAGGGCACTGTCTTCCTGGCCGTAGCCGTCATGCTGAACCTGAGCCTCTCACCATCTGCTCCCACAGTAAGCTACAGTGTAACTGTCTACTTCCAGCAGAGGCTCTCATTAACCATTTCTCTCTGTGTGTTCCTAGGGTTGCCAGGCCGTACGGTGTCCCGCTCTGTTCCCTGCAGTTCCTGCCTGTGCTTACGCACACCAACACACCATTTGTTGTTAATAAACCTAATTGTATCTATTCAGAGTCTGTGTTTTGTCACTGGGTCACTAAACCATGTCAGAAGTAGACTAAAAGATCTCCAAAAGCAACACATCCCACTGTGATCTAAAAAAAAAAAAATTAATTAAAAAAAAATAAAAAACAGATGAGAAAGAAAAACCCAGAACATCTAAAGAATTGCAGGCCTCACTTGCCTCAGTTTGGACACTGGTCCACGATGGAACGATAAGAAAGAGACAAATGGCATCCATGGGAGAGTTCCAAGACAAAGACCATTGCTGCTCAAAAAGAACACAAAAACCCATCACACATTTGCCAGAACACATCTAGATGATCCTCAAGACTTTGGGAAGATGTTCTGAGGACTGACGAGAAAAAAGCTGAACATTTTGGAAGACATGGGTCCCATCTTTTCTAGCATAAAACTAACAGAGTTTCATAAAAAAGAACTTTATATCAGCAGTCAAATACGGTGGTGGCAGTGTCATGGTCTGGGGCTGCTTTGCTGCTTCAGGACCCGGAACAACTTGCCATAATTCTTAATGACTGCTGTTATATATTTATGTATGTATGTACTTGTATTATTTATTGGGTTTTATTTCATTCATTATGTACTACATCCATTGTGCATGTGTGGATTGTGTGGTTGCAGCACGAGTGACAAGCCCAAGACAAATTTCCCCTTGAGGGACAATAAAGTTTATCTTATCTTATCTTATCTTATCTTATCTTATCTTATCTTATCTTAATTGACAGAACCATGAATTCTGCTACCAAAAAATCCTGACGGAGAATGTCCAGCCATCAGTTCATGAAGCCCTCCAATGTTAACTAACTAACTAACTAACCTGCACTTATATAGCGCTTTTCTAGTCACAAAGACCACTCAAAGCGCTTTCACTAGTACTAACCCTCTATTCTAAGGGCCTATAGGAAACAGATATCTAGGGACAATTTAGAACAACCAATTAACCTAATATGCATGTCTTTGGATTGTGGGAGGAAACCGGAGCCCCCGGAGTAAACCCACGCAGCACAGGTGTTACTGAATTTAAACAATTCTGCAGTGGAGAGCGGGTCAAAATTCCTCAACAGCACGAAAAAAAAAGACTCATTATCAGCTGTTGGCACCAATGGTGGCACAACCAGTTATTAGGTTTAGGGGGCAGTTACTTTTTCACATGGGGCCAGGTAGGTTAGGAAAGCTTTTTCCCCTTAATAAATGAAATCATCATCTAAAAACTGCATTTTGTATTTACTCAGGTTTTCTTTGTTGAATATTAAAATGTGTTTGATGACCTGAAACATTTAACTATAACAAATATGCAAAAATATAAGAAATCAGGAAGGGAGCAAATATTTTTTTTTTTTCACAGCACTGTATTCATGGAGCTCATATATGCAAACCTTCTAAAACAGCAGGGTTGGGAGTTTATCTCTTTAGATAAGAGACCTTAAAATAACTGTCATTGTTTCAGGTACAGCAGGTGGAAAAACTGGTCCGTATGGTGATGTGTTTTCTTACAGACTGAGCCCCACCCAAGTATTTTTTACAAAGAGCACGTGATCTAAAATTAAAGAGCAGAATCAAAAGAGAAACTGCAGCATTTACAGGTGCAACTAAAAATAAAATTAAAAAGTAAGTAAATAATTAAATAAGATTTTTCCCCAGTTTAAATCAAAAAGCTAAACTTTTCAATATTCTATATTCCTTACAAACAAAACTAACCATAGTAAAATGTAATGATGTAATGTAAAAATAGAAATAAGAGTAATATAAAAACAAAATAAAAGTAAGTAAATGATCCTCATGGATCGTCACCTTATCGTGGTGGGGGGGTTTGCGTGCCCCAGTGATCCCAGGAGCTATGTTGTCCGGGGCAATTTGCCTCTGATAGGGTCTCCCAAGACAAACTGGTCCTGGGTGAAGGGCCAGACGAAGAACGATCCAACAGACTCTCATGATAAATTGTATATCAAGGATTCAGTGTACCCCGCCCGGTATGGGGTTACCGGGGCCCCACCCTGGAGCCAGGCCTGGGGGAGGGGCTCGAAGGCTAGCGTCTGGTGGCCGGGTTTCCACCCATGGGACCCGGCCGGGCTCAGCCCGAAGGAGTTACATGGGTCCGCCCTCCAGTAGGTTCACCACCTGCAGGAGGGATCATGGAAGTCCGGTGCTATGTGGATTAGGTGGCAGTCAAAGGCGGAGACCTTGGCGGACTGATCCCAAGCTTTCTAAACTGGCTTTTGGTACGTGGAATGTCACCTCTCTGGTGGGGAAGGAGCCTGAGCTGGTGTACGAGATTGAGCGATACCGGCTAGATATAGTTGGCCTCACCTCAACACACAGCTCCGGTTCCGGAACCAGTCTCCTGGAGAGGGGCTGGAGCTTGGCCTTTTCTGGAGTTGCCCCGGGCGAGAGGCGACGAGCAGGGGTAGGTATTCTTGTATCGCCCCACCTTGCTGCCTCTATATTGGAGTTTTCCCCGGTGGACGAAAGGGTTGCTTCCCTGCGCCTTCGGGTTGGGAAACGGGTCCTGACCATCATTTGTGCCTATGCACCAAATGATGTTTCAGAGTACCCACCCTTTTTGGAGTCTGTGACTGGGGTGCTGGAGGGTGCTCCTCCTGGAGACTCCATTGTCCTACTGGGGGACTTCAATGCGCACGTGGGCAACGACAGTGAAACCTGGAGGGGGGTGATTGGGAGGAACGGCCTGCCCGATCTGAACCCGAGTGGTGTTCAGTTATTGGACTTCTGTGCTAACCACAGTCTGTCTATAACGAACACCATGTTCAAGCATAAGGGTGTCCATATGTGCACCTGGCACCAGGACACCCTAGGCCGCAGGTCGATGATCGATTTTGTTATCGTATCATCAGACCTGCGACCGTATGTCTTGGACACCCGAGTAAAGAGAGGTGCAGAGCTGTCAACTGATCACCACCTGGTGGTGAGTTGGATCCGATGGCAGGGGAGGAAGCCATTCAGACCTGGTAGACCCAAACGTATAGTGAGGGTGTGCTGGGAGCGTCTGGCTGAGGCCCCTGTCCGGGAGGTCTTCAACTCCCACCTCCGGAAGAACTTCAACCACATTCCGAGGGAGTCTGGAGACATGGAGTCTGAATGGGCCATGTTCTCCACCTCTGTTGTTGAAGCGGCAGCCCAGAGCTGCGGCCGCAAGGTGGTCGGTGCATCTCGTGGTGGCAACCCCCGAACCAAGTGGTGGACACCAGTGGTGAGGGGGGCCATTAAGCTGAAGAAGGAGTCCTATCAAGCTTGGTTGGCTTGTGGGACTCCCGAAGCAGCTGAGGTGTACCGGCAGGCCAAGCGGAGTGCAGCTCGGGTGGTTGCTGAAGCAAAAACCCGGGTATGGGAGGAGTTCGGTGAGGCCATGGAACAAGACTTTCGGTCGGCTTCAAAGAGATTCTGGCAAACTGTTCGGCGGCTCAGGAGGGGAAAGCAGCTCCCCGTCCACACTGTGTATGGTGCGGATGGGACACTGTTGACTTCAACTGGGGATATCGTCGGGCGGTGGAAGGAATACTTCGAGGATCTCCTCAATCCCACTGATACGCCTTCCACAGAGGAAGCAGGGTTTGGGGACGAGGGGGATGACTCGCCTATCACAGGGGCTGAGGTCGCCAAGGTGGTTAAAAATCTCCTTGGTGGCCGGGCCCCGGGGGTGGACGAGATTCGCCCCGAGTACCTCAAGGCCCTGGATGTTGTTGGGTTGTCATGGTTGACACGCCTCTGCAACATTGCGTGGAGGTCGGGGGCAGTGCCTTTGGCATGGCAAACCGGGGTGGTGGTTCCTCTCTTCAAAAAAGGGGACCGGAGGGTGTGCTCCAACTTTAGAGGGATCACACTCCTCAGCCTCCCTGGGAAGGTCTATGCCAAGGTATTGGAGAGGAGAGTCCGGCCGTTGGTCGAACCTCGGATTCAGGAGGAGCAATGTGGTTTTCGTCCTGGCCGTGGCACATCGGACCAGCTCTTTACCCTCTCGAGAATTCTTGAGGGTTCGTGGGAGTTTGCCCAACCAGTTTACATGTGTTTTGTGGACTTGGAGAAGGCATTTGACCGCGTCCCTCGTGGATTTTTGTGGGGGGTGCTTCGGGAGTATGGGGTATCGGGCTTGTTGTTACGAGCTATTCGGTCTCTGTACGACCGTTGTGAGAGTTTAGTTCGCATTGCCAACACTCGGTCGGAGTCATTCCCAGTGAGAGTTGGACTCCGCCAGGGCTGCCCTTTGTCACCGGTCCTGTTCATAATTTTTATGGACAGGATTTCTAGGCGCAGCCAGGGAATGGAGGGTGTCATGCTTGGTGACCACAGGATCTCATCTCTGTTGTTTGCAGATGATGTTGTCCTGTTGGCTTCATCCAGCAATGACCTACAGTTCTTGCTGGGACGGTTTGCCGCTGAGTGTGAAGCGGCTGGGATGAGAATCAGCACCTCCAAGTCCGAGTCCATGGTCCTCAGCCGGAAAAAGGTGGATTGTCCTCTCCGGGTTGGGGACAGGCTCCTGCCCCAAGTGGAGGAGTTTAAGTATCTTGGGGTCTTGTTCACGAGTGAGGGGAAAATGGAGCGAGAGATCGACAGACGGATTGGAGCAGCATCTGCAGTGATGCGGACGTTGTACCGGTCTGTTGTGGTGAAGAGGGAGCTTAGTTCTAAGGCAAAGCTGTCGATTTACCAGTCAATCTACGTTCCTACTCTCACCTATGGTCACGAGCTTTGGGTAATGACCGAAAGAACGAGATCGCGGATACAAGCGGCTGAAATGAGCTTTCTCCGTAGGATTGCTGGACTCACCCTCAGAGATAGGGTGAGGAGCTCAGTCATCCGGGAGAGGCTCAGAGTAGAACCGCTGCTCCTCCACATTGAAAGGAGTCAGTTGAGGTGGTATGGGCATCTGATTAGGATGCCTCCTGGACGCCTCCCACTTGAGGTGTTTCAGGCACGTCCCACTGGGAGGAGACCCCGGGGCAGACCCAGGACTCGGTGGAGAGACTATGTCTCCCAGCTAGTCTGGGAACGCCTTGGTATCCCCTCTGAAGAGCTGGAGCAGGTGGCTGGGGAGAGGGAAGTCTGGGCTTCTCTGCTTGAACTGCTGCCTCCGCGACCCGGACCTCCGGAAAAGCGGTAGAAGATGGATGGATGGATGGATGGAATAAAAGTAAGTAATAAAGGTAATGCTTCAGACTTCATAAATGTATTTACAGGTGTGAATGTATGGGAGTGTGTGGGTGACTGGATCTGTGGCCAAAGCGTGCAGAGCAGGACGAGCCTGGCAGCCCTGTAGAGAGAGGAGGAGACAAGAATATTAGTTCTCTGTATTAAATGGAGGAATAAGCACAAAGAGTTAATTCTTATGGTGAAGGGAGAGATAATGCTCAGGAGATTAGCCAGTACTTCACCAGTCTCCAGGATCCCGCTGACGTGAGTTGTGCTCGTGTAGATATTTACAGTGAGGAATGTCCAGGTAGTGTAAAGAGTTTGGTCAGGCTGTAACCCTTGCAGCAGGAGGATGGCCAGCTCACAACTCATGGGGGTAGGATGATCCGGTCCACTGCCAGGAGCAGGAGGAGGTCCGCCAAGGGAGAGATCCACCTGTGCACAGGGACTAGAGGAGAAAGGAAGGCAGGTGCAGATGATGGTAATTTCAAACCAAAACTTAAGGATGAGTTTGGGAGGCGAAGCTTCCATGCATCGAGGCGCTGAGTAGAGAAGAGAGAGGAAGGCGAAACTTCCTGAGGATGAGAGGGGAGATTCCAGCATGGCGATCTTCACCCTGGAGGAGCGTAGATGTCTCTGTGCAGATTAACGGGCAGTGTTCCTTATAAAGGCTGCCTGATGAGAGGAGCAGGTGTCCACGCAGCTGTGGGATAATTAAGAGAGAGAGCACACAGCACAGATCACCACAGTGCCCCCCCCCCCCCATGGGACGCCTCTTGGCGGCCAGTCCAATCTGTCGGGGTGTGTCCGATGAAACTCCCTGATGAGTTGCGGGTCAAACGCGAAGGAAGAGCGCACCCATGACCTCCTCTCCAGACCAAACCCTTCCTAATCCACCAGATATTGCAGGTCATGCCCCCGTGACGGACATCCAGGATGTGGGTGACCTTATGGGCTGGACAACCATCAATCATCACCAGCGGGGGAGGGGGCTTGGGGGAGGGCACAACGGGCTGGAGACAAAAGGCTTCACCTGGGAAACATGGAAGGTTTGACAAATAAGCAGAGAAGAGGGACGAGCTAGCCGAACGGCCACAGGGTTGATAATGTGAGTAATGGTATAAGGTCCAATGAAGCATTGAAATAGCTTCATGGATTCAGCCATCAGATTAATGTTTTTAGTAGTCATACCTGTTGTCTGACCCAGTAGGGTGGAGCCAGGGTCCTGCGGCGGTTGGCAATCTCAGCATTGTGGTCTTCCGTATGGCGAAGGGCAGCTTTGGTAGCCTTCCAAACCCTGCGGCAACACTTGATGTGGGCCTGGACTGATGGGACCGTGATCTCCACCTCCTCTTCTTGAAACGGGGGGGGGGGGGCTGTAACATAGGAATACCTCAAACAGGGAGAAACCAGTGGCCGTAGAGATGGTAGAATTGTGTACATACTCGATCCAAGGGAGATGCGAGCTCCAAGACGTTGGATTCGAGGCCACCACACACCTCAGGGCTGCCTCGAATTCCTGATTGGCCCGTTCACACTGCCCATTGCTCTGACGATGGTAACCAGAGGATAAGCTAACAGTGGCCCCAATGGCCTTGCAAAAGGATCGCCAAACCTGGGACACAAACTGAGGACCCCAATCCGAAACAATGTCCACGGAGATACCATGAAGGCAAACTATGTGTAGGACAAACAGGTCAGCTGTCTCTTTGGACGAGGGGAGTTTCCAAAGGGGGATGAAGTGGACCGCCTTGGAAAACCTATCCACAATGGTGAGTATGGTCGTGTGTTCAGCCGAGGAGGGAATACTGGTCACAAAATCCAAAGCAACATGGGACCAGGGTCAGCTGGGGATAGGAAGAGGATGGAGTAGGCCTGAGGGGGAAAAAAGGATGACTTGCCGGTAGCACACTGCGGGCAGGCTTGGATGAAGTCGTTCACATCCCTCCTCAATGATGGCCACTAGAAGGTCCTCTGCAGCTGGGCCACGGTGCGAGCCATCCCGGGGTGGCACATAACTTTGGACGAATGCAGCCAATCGATCACCTTACCCCAAACCATGGAGGGAACACACATCCGACCCGCTGGACCCCCGCCCAGGCTGGGTTCCGTCTCCTGTGGCTTCTTGACCCTCTCCTTGATCTCCCAGGACACTATGCTGACTCTGCAGGAGGGAGGCACGATGGGGTGTGGTTCTGGCACAGACGTGTCAGGGGAAAACTGCCTGGAGAGTGCATTGGTCTTGGTGTTCTTGGAACCCGGACAGTAGGTGATGGTGAAATTGAACCTGCCAAAGAACCAGAACCAGCGAGCCTGTCTAGAATTCAATCATTTGGCCAACCTGAGGTACTCCAAGTTCTTGTGATCGGTCCAAACGATGAATGGCTGCGAAGCTCCCTCCAGCCAGTGGTGCCACTCATCCAAGGCCAACTTAACCGCCAGCAACTCCTGGTCTCCCACAACATAATTTCTCTCTGCTGGGGACAGCGACGGGAGAAGAAGGCACATGGACGGACCTTGTCATCCAAAGGATAGCACTGAGAAAGGATGGCCCCCACACCGAAGTCCGATGCATCCACCTCCACCAAGAACTGTAGGGATGGTTCCACCTTAGTGTGAATAGGGGGAATGGAAACTTAGACTTCAGTTCGGAGAAGGCTGCCTCTGCCTCCTTGGACCAATGGAAGGGCACCTTTGTGGAGGTAAAACGGTTGAGAGGTAGAGCAACAACCCTGGAATTATGACTGAAGTGTCGATAGAAATTGGCAAATCCCAAGAACTGCTGCAGCTTCCTGAGGACAAGAGGGGAGATTCCAGCACTGCGACCTTCACCCTGGAGGAGCGTAGACATCTCCGTGCAGATTAACGGGTAGCACTCCTTATAAAGGCTGCCTGATGGGAGGAGCAGGTGTCCGCACAGCTGTGAGATAATTAGGAAAGAGAGCACACAGCATGGATCACTACACTTTTACTCTGTACTTGGGTCATGGAGAGACACCTTGAGCTCATGCTGTTTGTTCATCATCCGCACCATCCCCAGTAACTGCATCATGGTATATCACTAACTTAACATGAACAAGTCTCATCATCATACTACAAATGCAGGGAATGACACAGGAAAAGGCCAAAAATAATACCATCAAAGTCACTAACAAGTTCATGATGAGACTTCTCCATGAAGAAAATATGCAACTTTACCAGGTCTGTCCATCAGTAACATTGTCCTTGGCCGCGGCAGCCTGTAAGGCAGTGAGGTTGTGTATGGCTGAGGCAATCACATAACTGTTATGTCTTAATAATGGAGAATGGAGAGTTGGTTTTGCTGATGACTGAACACACTTTATTGAACCTTCTATCGATATATATACCCCCAGCCATAGCCCACCTGACATCAATCATCCCCGACCCCGGCTGGGCTACGGCAAGCCCCAAAGTACAATTCCCAAATGTAACATTCGTCCCCCCGCCCACAAAGCACCAAACCCCACCCCTTTGCAACACATCACCATCAAGTCCATTTTTTTTTTTTTAACAAGAACAACTACAAACAAATGAACTCCCCGGGTGTCTGGGTAGAGTACCAGAACACCCCACCTGGTTGGAGCGGATTATTCTGCTGCTAGATCCAACCAGCGTCGAACAAAGTAGTCCTCGTAACAAAGTCCTCCAGGTACCTAGGCCACCAACGAATTCTAGCCGGGCGTCCCTCAGAGGGGAACACTGCACCTGGCACTGTCGCCCGAGCCTGTGGGTTGACATCAGTCTGGACCCCCCATTCCCAGCTCTCACTGAAACGTCCCATTGTGGGTTCAGTTCTCTGCTCCGGCAGTGACCTCCTCAGCCTACTGGCATGCCACCGGGACCTGTTGTCCAGCTCAAACGTGTCTGGCCCCGCTGCCTCGCAATCTGTCGTGGTCCTGTCCATAGCGGTTGAAGCTTGTGGGTGCAGACAGGGTGTTTGATCCATACCCGGTCCGCTTCCTTCAGTCCATGCTCCCTCGCCCTGTGTTTCCTGTTGAACCTCCACTTCATTCTATGCTGCTGCCTGGTGACCCGGTTGCTCACCGCTCCAATGTCCTCCCGAGAATCCATCAGTGCTGGTCTCAGCCGCATCACTGGCAAAGGAAACTCTCGTCCCAGCATGAGGGCCGCCGGGGAGCAGCCCATCGTGGCATGGACAGATGCCCTGTAGTGCTTCAAAGTGCTGTTCAAAGCATCCGCAAATGCAAAACCATCTGCCAAATGAGCCCTCAGTCTATTCTTTAATCTCTTATTGAAGTGCTCGACCCCTTCATTAGTCTGCGGGTGGTAAAACACCGTCTTAACATATTCTACACCTCTGGTGGTCAGGAACTCCTCAAAAGCCCCGGAAATTAACTGCGGGCCGTTGTCTGTGGTAACCATGCTCGGGGATCCCCACATAGCACATAGAGACTCCAGGAACCCTGTGACCACTTCCGTCATAACCGAGTTTGTCGGGAGCACCTCTGGCCACTTCGAGAACATATCATAGGCCACGAGAACAAATGAGCTGTTCGAAGGAGCCGCATGCAGTTCATCACAGATGTCCAGCTCGACATGCTTCCAGGGTCCAACCGGGTATGACACTGGTCGCAGGAGCGGGAAGGGTGGGGGTGGTCGGCCAGTTTTGCCGCTCTCCAGGCATGGTATGCAGTGTTTCACCATGGCCTCCATGTCCTTATCAATACCCGGCCACCAGACAGAGTCCCTACTGCGCTGTTTTACCTTAACCACCCCCAGGTGGCCCTCGTGCAGCATCGCCAGAACGCGCTCTCTCAGGGATGAAGAGATCAGAGTACAATGTCCCCTGGCGACGCACACCTCGTCCCAGCAGCTCAATTCGTCGTTTACTCGGTGGTAGGGTGCCAACTCGCACAGCACCCCTGCTGGCAAACCCTCTCTAATTGCTGAGCACAATTTTGCAATCACCAGATCCCATTCCAGCACCTCCCTGAGCTCCTGGGGAGACACTATCTTCTGGAGCGTTCCATGCAGCGCGTGGATCAGGTCCGCTTCAGCTGGGTCCTCACCACAGTCGTCCGGTAAGGAGGAATTCAATTCAATTCAATTCAACTCTATTTATATAGCACCATTTCACAACAACAGTCATCTCATTGCACTTTCAACTGTAGGGGAAACCCCCACAATTGCAGAAAGACCCCAGCAATCAGGCGATCCCCTTTAACCAAGCGCATGGCGGCGGTGGAGAGGAAAAACTCCCTTTTACAGGAAGAAATCTTCAACAGAACCAGGCTCAGGGAGGGGCAGTCACCTGCTGCAACTGGCTGGGGGGTGAGAGGATAGAGAAGATGGAAAGAACAGACATGAAGAGAGCAAACAGCACGATGAGGACTCAATCTATGGGAGAGGGCAAACAGATGTTAATGACCAGCAAACAACATAATTCATTGAGTGAAGAAAGAAGTTGTTCCCAGTGCATTATTGGAGGTTCCCCGGCTGTCTAAACCTATTAGCAGCATAACTAAGGGAGGGTTCAGAGGCACATGATCCGTCCTAATTGTAGACTATATTTTTTGGGTGGTGCGGTGGTGCAGTGGTTAGCACTGTGCCAACACAGCAACTCATCCTTGGCCATGGGATCCCTGGTTCGATCCCAGCCCCAGACAAACAGTGATCTGTGTGGAGTTTGCATGTTCTCCCTGTATCTGCATGGTTTTACTCGGGGATTTCTCCGGTTTCCTCCCACAGGCTAAAAACATGCAGGTTAGGTTAATTGGAGACTCTAAAGTGGCCCTAGGTGCAAATGTGTGTGTAAATGGTTAAGGGATAGCGCCATACCATGGCTGCTTCATCTATCCAGGTGGATGCCCTCAATTTCCCCTCTGGGGATCAATAAAGTATACAAAATCTAAAAAAAAATATATAGATAGATAGATAGATAGATAGATACACTACCGTTCAAAAGTTTGGGGTCACTTAGAAATTTCCTTATTTTTGAAAAAAAAGCACTGGTTTTTTTAATGGAGATAACTGTAAAATAATCAGAAATACACTCTAATATCTAATATACATTGCTAATGTGGTAAATGACTATTCTAGCTCCAAATGTCTGGTTTTTGGTGCAATTTCTACATAGGTGTATAGAGGCCCATTTCCAGCAACTATCACTCCAGTGTTCTAATGGTACAATGTGTTTGCTCATTGCGTCAGAAGGCTAATGGATGATTAGAAATCCCTTGTGCAATCATGTTAGCACAGCTGAAAACAGTTTAGCTGGATAGAGAAGCTATAAAACTGACCTTCCTTTGAGCAGGTTGAGTATCTGGAAAAAATTAGTATTTCAAATACAAATCATTATTTCTAACCTTGTCAATGTCTTGACTATATTTTCTATTCATTTTACAACTCATGGTGGTAAATAAGTGTGACTTTTCATGGAAAACACAAAATAGTTGTCTGGGTGACCCCAAACTTTTGAACGGTAGTGTGTGTATATATATATATATATATATATATATATATATATATATATATATATATAGTATATATACTGTATATATATATATATATATATCAAAAAGGAAGGTTTTAACCCTATTCTTAAAACAGAGATCGAGTCTGACTCCCGAATCCAGATTGGCAGCTGGTTCCACAGGAGAGGAGCTTGATAACTAAAGGCTCTGCCTCCCATTGTACTTTTGGAGATTCTAGGTATTACAAGTAATCCTGCATTTTGGGAGCGTAGTGCTCTGTCAGGATAGTAGGGTAGTATCAGATCTTTTAAATAAAAAGGGGCCTGATTGTTTAGAGCTTTGAAAATGAGAAGAAGGATTTTAAACTTAATTCTAAACTCTATGGGAAGCCAATGAAGGGAGGCCAGAACTGAAGAGATATGACCTCTCTATCTAGTACCTGTTAAAACTCCTGCAGCATTTTGGATCAACTGAAGACTTTTTAAAGATGTTTTAGGACAACCTCATAATAAAGAGTTACAATAATCTAATCTAGAGCAAACAAAAGTGTGGATCAGTTTCTCAGCATCACTCTGAGACAAGATGCTCCTAATCTTGGCAACATTATGCGAATAATAGAAGGCAGTCTTCGAAACAAATTTAATATGTGAATTGAAAAACAGATCTTGAGCAAAAATAACTCCAAGGTTCCTCACAGAACTATTAAGACAAAGAGTAACTGCATCCAAGCTAAAAGTTTGATTTGGAAAGGTATGTCTAAGGTTTTATTGACCAACAAAAATGACTTCAGTCTTATCTGAATTTAATAGCAGGAAATTACACGTCATCCAAGCTTTGATTTCCTTAAGACAGGCTTCTAACTTGGCTAATTGATTACTATCATCTGGCTTCATTGACAGGTATAATTGTGTGTCATCTGCCTAACAATGAAAATGTATACAGTGCTTTCTAATAATGTTGCCTAGTGGAAGTATATATAAACTAAAAAGAGTAGGGCCTAGCACAGATCCCTGTGGAACTCCATGACTGAGCTTTGAGTTGAAAGAAAACTCATTACTGACATGAACAAACTGGAACCTATCAGATAAATAAGATCTAAACCACTGCAATGAAGTTCCATTAAGTCCAACATAGTGTTCTAATCTATCAAGTAGAATATTATGATAGATAGTATCAAAGGCTGCACTAAGGTCTAAAAGGACAAGTACAGAAACAAGTCCATTATCAGATGTGATCAGGAAGTCATTAGTGACCTTGACTAAGGCTGTTTCAGTACTATGATGGATTCTAAACCCAGATTGAAACTCTTCAAATAAACCATTTCCCTGCAAGTGGTCAAATAATTGCGTAGCAAGAACTCAAATTCACTGTGGCTCGAGACAGGAGGTCTGCCATTATGTTATCCTTGCCCTGGGTGAACTTGGTTGTAAAGCTGTAGGCTCTTAGCCTCTCAGAAAACCTGTTGATCCTCAGGGGGCTATGACCTGACCCCGACATCTCCAGCAAAGTCGTGAATGCCCGGTGGTCCGTCCTCAAGGTGAAGTGGTGTCTGTAGAGGTAGATGTTCCATCTCTCAAAGGTCCAGACGCAGGCCAGGCCTCTCACCTACTGCATATTTTTTTCTCTGCCACTGAGAGGGATCTTGACACGAACGCCAATGGACGCTCCGTTCCATCCTTCACCTGGGACATGATTGCTCCCAGCGCCGAGCCGGGCATGTTACAATAGTCGTCCGATTGGGGTCAAAATGAGCCAATGCTGGTGGGGAGGTGAGCTGCTGTTTTAACTTAGCGACCACCGCCGAGCAGGCTGGGGTCCACTCCCATGGTGCATCCTGCTTCAACAGAGCCTGGAGAGGTTTGATCGTCTCCGAATAGCGAGGGATGAACCACCCATAGAAATTGATCATGCCCAGGAATGACGAGATCTGAGCGGGTGAGGAAGGGTCCGGGATGTGTAGCACCCCCTCTATGTTTGAGAGCAGCAGCTGCAGTCCTCTACTAGTCAGCCAGAATCCCATGGCATCTGCTGCAAAGATACATTTCTCGCGATTCAGGGTGACCCCGTGCCCTTGAAGTATCTCCAGGACCCTCTCCAGCCTTGCGTCATGCTCCTCCTGTGACACCCCATGCACAGCGATGTCATCCAAGTATGCCAACACATCCTTGAGACCAGCCAGCATGGTTGACATGACTTTTTGGAAACAGCTTGGTGCGGAGCTCAGGCCGAAGGGAATCCGGGTATATCAAAAAAGCCTATGCGAGTCGTAAACGCCGTCAGGTTTCTGTTATCCAGGTGGAGCAGTACTTGTAGGTAGCCCTGGCGTAGGTCCAGCTTCGAGAACACCTGAGACCCACTGAACATCACTGTGAGGTCCTCCATAGTTGGGAGGGGATATTTGTCCGGGATAATCGCCTTGTTCACCACCCTGAGATCTATGCAGGGTCTGATGCCTTCCCCCTTTTTCCTGGTCACCACCAGGTTGGAGATCCATGGCAAAGCATCCACCTTCTCGATGATGCTGGACTCCAGTAGCTTGGACAAATCCACTGAGACCTCCTCCTGCAGTGCGAGGGGGAGTCACTGCAGAGGCTGAATTTTCGGCATCACTTTCTCGTTGATGAGATGGCAGTGGTGAAAAGATCCAATACAGCCCAGACCCTTGAACAACGCTGTCCAGCGGAGGTGCCAATCTGGGCATACTGTTAACACCATTGAGCCGTCCGGGTCCCTTATAGAGAAATCCAGTTCCACCAGCAGGTCAATACCCAACAGGTCCGCCTCCTGAAAGGTGAATCTGGATGCCATCTTTGACCCGCATGTCACCGAGAATTCCACAGTGCCCGCCATCTCAATCTCTGCATGACCATATCTGAACATCTTCACTGCCCCCCTTTTATAGGTTTTGTGGGGAACAGCCTCTGTAGCATAACCAAGCACAAGATGGATCTCCCGGACTTCAAGTCCATCATGAGGGGTATGTTAACCCTGTCAAGCTGGAGCACGTACCACTTCAACGGTCCTTTCCACATGCGTGCCACACACACACTCGTTCAGGGTCACCAAGCTCCGCCAGCCCCAAGCCAGGAGACAACATGTGGGCTCTGTTACCTGCCTTTGTTCGCCTCTTCTTCTTTTTCTTAGTGCAGTTTCGAGGCCTAGCTAGCATGCTAACCTCCATTTTCGGCGGGAAGCAACATGTAGCCGACTTCTTGCTAGTTGAGGATGTTAGCTCTCACAGAATTGTGGATTCTCTCTGTTTGACTAAATCCAGCACCCCTTCCAATGACAAGGTTTCCCTGGTTAGTCGTAGCATGTTCCTCAGCCATATATTACTGGTGCTGTGGGCTAGCTTGTCCCGCACTAGCTCCTGCTCGATAGGCCCAAACATGCACTTCTTTGATAAGCTACGTAGCTTCATAACGAATGACTGTGTGGTCTCACCCACCTGCTATCAACGGTCAAAAAACTCATACCTCCTTTTGGTGACCGTAGAATCATCACCAAAAGGCCCAGTCAATCTTCCAGTGAACCGTCGCCACACAGCCCGAAGAAGATACGTTGCCCTTCAGCGCCAAGGTAATGCACCAGCAGACTCCTCCGTCTCTCCTCGCTGATAGAACTGAGTCCGGCCGCCGCCACATACATCTCAAACATATCCTTCCAGCGAGCCCACAGTATCGTCGGTGTGCTCTGGTGCTGTAGAAATGGAGGTGGTTCTCTGATGTATACGCCCACTGTTCTCCCTGTCGCCAAATGTTATGTCTTAATAATAGAGAATGGAGAGTTGGTTTTGCTGATCACTGAACACACTTTATTGAAACTTCCATCGATATATATATACCCCAGCTGCAGCCTGCCTGACGTCACTCAACCCCACCCCACTGGGCTACGGCAAGCCCCAAAGTACAATTCCCATATGTAACAATGACCATCTGCATCATTTTTCAGGGATAAAAGTACAACAATAATCACCTACAACTGCACACACGCCCCCTCGGGCGGCAGTTATTTGATCAAGAACTAATCTATTTTGGGTCAGCATAAGTCTAAGAGCTGTTAACTCTTCATCTATACCAGAAAAAGCAGATAGAGAAAAATTCACAAATGAGTGTAATCGATAATTAGTTGTTTCACTTCACAGGGTGTTTTTAGCCACTCCCACCCAGGGAAACAGTGCATGACAGACCTTCTGCCCAGTAGTTTCTAACTTAAACTCCTCCGGCACATCTGTGCCCCAGATGGCATCATGTGGTGCAAAAGAGACATCTCTCTTCACCCTGCCCACCTGTCCTGCCGACAATATGATGGTGTGGTCAGTTACAACTACGGGGGCACACACCCCTCCCCAATTCATGGGCAGGTGTGAATTGGCATGATGGCCACACAGCCACCATCTCCCTGTCACCATATGCGTGCCATACTTGTAAGAATCACAAATGGCAGCACTACAGAGCTCCTGCAGGGTGACATTTCCTTCCAGACTTCTAGACTGACAATAAAGATCTTCAGGACAACTTTTGCCCACTTCGTTGGTCCAGCAGGAAGCAGTACGTGGCGAGACGCACTATGCACCATTGCACACTAAGAAAGCGGTAAGCTGCCAAGAGTGACGTTTCCACACCCTTTTAGACAAAAGGAGAAATTCCCCGGAGGGATTAACTTTGCCTTCACCGAGTAAGGAGTGTCATCGTGTCTCCGGTCAGTTGAGTCATAAGCAATGTGACAGGTGTGAGTCAAAGTAATGCTTGCTGTACTATTTCTATACATGGCCTCTTGCAAGAAACAAACAGCTTGTGATGATTCCATTAGTTTAGCAGTTTAGGGGGCAATTACTTTTTCACATGGGGCCGGGTATGGTAGGAAAGCTTTTTTCCCTTGATAAATGAAATCATTATCTAAAAACTGCATTTTGTATTTACTCAGGTTATCTTTGTCTAATATTAAAATGTGTTTGATGACCTGAAACATCCAAGTGTAACAAATATACAAAAATATAAGAAATCAGGAAGGGAGCAAATACTTTTTCACAGCACTGTATTCATGGAGCTCATATATGCAGACCTTCTAAAACAGCAGGGCTGGGAGTTTATCTCTTCACTTTACTTAAGAGATCTTGAAATAACTGTCATTGTTTCAGGAACAACAGGTGGAAAAACTGGCCGGTGTGGTGACGTGTTTTCTTACAGACTGAGCCCCATCCAAGTATTTTTAACAAAGAGCACATGATTAAAATTAAAGGACAGAATCAAAAGAGAAACTGCAGCATTTACAGGTGCAACTAAAAATAAAATTAAAAAGTAAGTAAATAAATACTGCAGATTTTTCCCCAGTTTAAATCAAAAAGCAGAATTTTTGTATGTTGTATATTCCTTCCACAAAAACTTAAATAGATCATGTTTTTTTTTAGTTTTAAAATTAGGAATTGTTTTTTTAAATTATACAGAGATCATATTCTAATTTTTTTAGATGCACCTGTATACAGTATATTTTATACAATGAGGAAAAAACAGTTTGAATTTTGCTATATTCACACTCTTTGTGTGTGTGTGTGTGTGTGTGTGTGTGTGTGTGTGTGTGTGTGTGTGTGTGTGTGTGTGTGTGTCTTTTATGTCTGTAAAATGACTCGGCAGGCGCCGAATCTTCATGCAGCAACTAACAACTTTATTATGTGAACTTGGGTTTATATACAGAGTGGGCCGTGCCTGCCTGACGTCACCCTGTGGGTGGGCACGGCATCCCAGACACACACATTATCATACATAATCCCCCCCCTTTAGAAAAATGCAAAACCACACACACCATTGTAACCTCCCTAATTTAGAAACCCGAATCACGAACTAAAAACAAGGAGAATAAAAAACTGTCATGAACATCCTCACATTCACACAAAACAACTAAACTGGACCTTGTCTCTTGAAAATACAAAATAATCCCATGTTATTCACATTCACTCACATACACACCAGCATCACATATATACAAACTACACACTTTCTCACACATATACACAGGTATTTACACAAGGATTTTTTTTTTTCTCAGGTAACCCCAATGTCTCTGGGCAGCCACCATTCACAAAACTGCCTCGGAGGCCCCGGGAACCCCCACGGCATATGCGCCCCCTGGCCTCTGTCCACCTCCAGGGTCAAAGCCCCCCTCCCTGGCGAATATGTCCCTTCCTGCCATAAGCTTCAGCTTCACATGAATTTCACTCGCCCAAGTCGCGTTCCTGGCCTGGACCTCATTGCCAACCCTCAAAGAAAACTGGGTCAACCTCCAGCGTTCTCCACACCATGACTGGACCTCCCTCCTGGGTTGGGCCACCCCACCAGCCTGGTCTGGATCCTTCCCATTGCAGTGGCTTTTGGTGTGCCCTAAAACTGCATCTTTAGGTCCTTCTCCACTTTTTTTCCTCTTGGCCCCGAACACTCCAGCCCCCTGTGGTCGTGTTCTGGGGACCACCGAAACCCACTCGCCAGCCTTGCTCGCTGCCTCGGGCGCTTTGTTGTAGCACCCAGCACCCTCGTCCAGGGCGCTCCGCAGCACTGCCACGGTATCCGGCTGTTACCGCTCACCTTTGGGGTTCACAGCGTCATCCTCACCGGCATCGTTCTCCACCCCAGGAACCTCGACGCAGTTCTCGACTCCCTCGTTCCACGTGTCCTTCTGCGTAGCGTCCATATTCGGCTGCTGCTCACTTCCGGGGCATGCACCATCACCCTAGCCTGGTCCACTCACCGACCCGGGCTCCTCACCGCTGCATCCAGTGCTCTCGGTGTTGGTGCTCTCAGTGTTGGTGCTCTCAGTGTTGGTGCTCCGCTGTGCTGTCACCATGTCCTGCGGCTGCTGCTCCTCCATGGGGCCATCAGCCTGCCTGGCCTCGCTCACCTGCTGCGTAGCTTCCACAAGCCGGGTTGACTCCGGCTGCACTCCCTTTCTGCCGTCATCACGCACCGTGCCGTCTGACCCACCAGCGCTATGCTTCTGCACCATGCTGAGCTCCCTGACCAGCTCGCCGTCTTCAGTGACCGGAGACTCTTCCACACTTTGCCCCGGTCCCACCTCGATGTCCAGCTTGCTGCTCGCTGCCCGATTTTGGCGTGGAGTTAGCTCCTCAGCTAGCCTGTCCATTGGCGCAGAATGGGCTGTTAGCCTCCCGAAGCTAGCTAGCGCCGCCACTCCTGGACCAACAGCTTCAACGCCCACAGCGTTGTGGCCTTTGTATGCCCAGCGAAGTGCACAGCCAGCCGCTCGATGGCATCCTCATAACCTTCTGCTGCGCCCAGCGTATCGAGGATTCTCCAGCCCTCCGAGTTGAGATTGTGAGCCAGAAGTGCCCGCCGTCATCTCCCGTCTAGCCTGTGTAGGCCCAGCGCTCTGATGTACTCTTCAAATGAAGCTCTCCGCTCCAGCCAGAGGATCACCGGCTCTCCTGTGCGCTCCAGGAACGGTGCCAGTGGTGGAGGTAGTCCGCACGCTCCTACTAGTCTCCTCATCGCCAAATGTTACGTCTGTGAAATGACTCGGCAGGAGGCGATTCTTCATGCGGCAACTAACAACATTATTATGTGAACTTGGGTTTATATAGAGGGTGGGCCGTGCCTGCCTGACATCACCCTGTGGGTGGGCATGGCATCCGAGACACACACATTCTCATACATAACAGAGGCATTTATATTCCACTGAACAACCTTAACTTTCAGTTCATCATCTTGTCATTTTACTGAAAGGAGGAAGGCACACTGTGCAGGTGAGTAGAAATAACTATTATTTTAAAAAACCAATCTCTCTCTCTAGATAACAAGGGAAAAAAAACATTGT